>JASSUY010019664.1:0-49274 GCA_032466535.1 Forpus xanthops
ATTCTCTTCCCTTGTTATTTCCCTTATTATTATTATTATTGGTGGTAGCAGCAGTGATTTGTGTTATACCTTAGTTATGGAACTGTTCTTATCTCAACCTGTTGAAGTTACATTCTTTCGATTCTCCTCCCCATCACCTGGGAGCAGTGGGGAGGAAGGGGAGAAGAGTGAGAGAGTGACTGCGGTTTACTGAGTTACAGCTGGGCTTAAACAGCAACACAGGGCCATTAGTCCCTGCCCCAGTGATGCCATAAGATGCCAGTCTCCAGCTCCACAGGCAGATGTCTCAGCCTTAGAATAATAGAATTTTTAGGGTTGGAAAGGACCCTAAGAGCATCTAGTTCCAATCCCCCTGCCATGGGCAGGGACACCTCACATTAAACCATGCCACTCAAGGCTCTGTCTAACCCGGCCTTGAACACCATCAGTGAAGGAACATTCACAACTTTCCTGAGCAACCCATTCCAGTACCTCACTACCGTTATAGTAAAGAATTTCTTCCTTTATCCAATCTAAACTTCCCTGTTTAAGTTTGAAGCCATTAACCCTTGCCCTATCACTACAGTCTCTCATGAAGAGTCTCTCCCTAGCATCCCTATAGGCCCTCTTCAGATATTGAAAGGCTGCTATGAGGTCTCCACACAGCTTTCTCTTCTCCAGGCTGAACAGCCGCAACTTTCTCATCCTATCCACATACAGGAGATGCTCAAGATGCCTGATCATGCTCATGGCCCTCCTCTAGACTTGCTCCCACAGTTCCATGTCATTTTTATGTTGAGGAAACCAGAACTGCACACAATACTCCAAGTGAGGTCTCACGAGAGCAGAGTAGAGGGGCAGGATCATCTCCTTTGACCTGTTGGTCACACTCCTTTTGATGCATCCCAGATTATAGTTGGCTTTGTGGGCTGCTAGTGTACAGTGAAGCTGGCTCATGTTCATTTTCTCATCAACCAACACCCTAAGTCCTTCTGCACAGGGCTGTTCTGAATCTCTTCTCTACTCAATCTGTTGCTGTGCCTGGGATTACTCCCACCCAGGTGTAGGACCTTGCACTTGCACTTGGTTATACTTCATAAGGTTGGCACTAGCCCACTCACAAGCATGTCAATGTCCCTCTGGATGGCATTCTTTCCCTCTAGCTTATCAACTGAATCACACAGCTTGGTGTCATCAGCAAACTTGCTGAGGGCACACTCAATCCTACTTTCCTTATCACCAACAAAGATATTGAACAAGACCAGTCCCAGCACCGATCCCTGAGGGACAGCACTCATTATTGGTCTCCACCTGGATATTGAGACATTGATTATAACATTTTGCATGCGGCCATCCAGCCAGTTCTTTATCTACTGAGTGGTCCACCTATCGAATTGATGTCTCTCCAATTTACAGACAAGGATATCATATGGGATGATGTCGAACACTTTGCACAAGACCAGGTATATGCCGTCAGCTGCATCAGTTCCATAGCCCATCATAGAAGGCCACCAAATTGGTCAGGCAGGATTTCCCCTTACTGAAAGCATGCTGGCTGTCACCAAGCACCTTGTTGTTTTTCATGTACATTAACATGCCTTCCAGGAGAATCTGCTCCAAGATTTTGCCAGACACAGAGGTGAGACTGACTGCTCTGTAGTTCCCCAGCTCATCCATTTTCCCCTTCTTGAAAATGGGGGTTATATTTCCCTTGTTCCAGTTGTTGGGAACTTCTCCTGACTGTCATGATTTTTCAAATATGATGGACAGTGGCTTAGCAACCTCATTTGCCATCTCCTTCAGGACCCACAGATGGATTTCATCAGGTCCCATGAGTTTGTATACATTCAGGTTCCTAAGATGGACTCAAACCAGATCCTCTCCTACAATGGGCCTAGGGTCTTCATTTTCACTGTCCCTGCACCTGCCTTCGAAGACTTGGGTGGTGTGGTCAGAGCATTTTCCAGTGAAGATCAAGGCGAAGAAATCATTAAGAACCTAATCCTTCTCCAAATCCAGGGTAGCCAGTTCTCCTGCTAGCTTACCGTGGGGGCCTATATTGTCCCTACTCTTTTCCATCTGTTTCCACAGAGGTGCTTGATGATTTGGGCTGGGGCTGCATGGCCCAACCAGGGGAGTGTCCCCTGGGCCATCCTTCAGAGTGTCTCTGACCAGTGCTGCACTCTTTAATGTGGACCAGGTCCATCTACAACCTTACTAGTGTTGGACATAGTAGAAGAATTATTTCAGAAGCCTTAAAAAACTACCTTTCTTCCTATGCACCACAATGTTTGATTTTCCTGCAGCAGCAGGACGTTGTCAGCTCAATTTCAATAACCCCCAGATCATTTCTTGCAGAACTGCTATTTAAGCAGCTGTTCCTTGTCATGTGTTATTCTAACTGATTATTTCTGCCTATATACAGTACCTTACACTTGCCCCTAGAGAATTGCATCTTCTGCTCTTTTCTTTGGTTTTAGATCATATCTTCCATTAGCCAAAACTATTTTTAAATCTGACTATGCCCTTCAACTACTGGTGCTCCTGGCACTTGGTATGAGCAGCATTTATTTCACCATCCTGGCTTATACCCCTGGTAGATGTTTTAAAGTGCAAATAATGCAATGCTACTGAGGTTAAAAAAAGTTAATGATCTATGGTCACAGAAAAAAATGGTCCACCAGGATATTTGTTAAGAGTTCCCCATTTTAGCTGGCAAAAAATATACAAGCTGAATGATCAGGAGTTCACTTATATACTGGAGTTCATTTGGAAAACTCAGTTAAAATCTAGAGACAGGCTTCAAATTTCTATACTAAATTTGCGGTTGCAAAGCTTCAACACTTTCCCAGCCTTTTGCTGACACTGTCAGCTTCTGTACAATTGAGGAAAGCTACCATCTTACCCCCTCAATGTTTAAGTACTTCCCTGTCATAATTCCTGCAGGAATCTCAAAAGATGTCATCTGCTATGGGAAGGCCACTGTTTACTGCAGTGCTCACAGCTCCTCCCACACATTCTTCTCTTGTTAGCTATTATTCTACGTTGTTCTTCACTACATCTGAGTGATGTGTTCCATCCTGGCCTGAAAATCCAGTGGAACTGAAATGCTTTGTTTTTATGCATTTGGATGGAGAGTTATGCAGTGGCGTTGTACTCACAAGTTGAGATTGTAGCTCAAAGAAAAAAAAAATCTATGCAAAAGCTGAGAGCAATCAAAAATACACATTTCAGAGGTAATTCTCATATGTTATGGTGTGAACTGTATTGGAGTAACACTTAAGATCAACAGGCAGTATTTCCACAGTGTTCTTTTAATGCTAAAGCAAAATGTCTGGGTTCTGGCATGCTGAAAACATCCACTGGAAATGTCTTTATTAGAGACACACCAAAAAACTTAAGAGCAAATTGTAGTGTAATCTGGAGCTTCCTCTTTATGAAGCACTGGAATTTAAGATATTTTTTTCTTCCAGTATTATTCCAGAGCAAATACTTTTCTTTGTTTCTCTGCACACCTGAGAGCAGCCACAACCATCCTCTGTGTAAATTATTGATGTTGCCACTATAAATATTATTCCCAACAACAATACATGTGGTTTGATTCTCATATGAAGCTGTTTATCCCGAATTTAGAGCTCTACAGGTGTCATAGGCATTCTCCATGCCTCTTTCCTGGAAAAGGCTTTTGGATGTTCTATAGATCCCTGTGTTACCTGGCAATAAGACGATATTATTTGTAGCTCTTAGCAATCTCACAATGTTGAAAACAGAGTAGATGCAGACTTTAAGGCAATAAGATGATATTATTTGTGGCTCTTAGTAATCTCAAAATGTTGAAAACAGAGTAGATGCAGACTTTAAGGCTGACATTGCCTTTTCTTGTCGTGTAAGAGAAGATCAAATTAATACCATGTGTAGGGTAGACCACCTACAGGCCAGTTTTAAATCTTTGTCTGGAACACCAACAACCTGCCAGTGCTATCAAAAGGAGACAATTTAATCTGCTACAGCAAATCCTGCCACGCTAGAAAATAACAGGGTTTGGTGATCTAGAGAAATGAAATATCAAATAGATTGCTCAAACATGAATCTGCTATCCTCCCCCTGTGCCAAGGAAGATGCTACTGGATGTAAAAACAAGATAATAGAATTGAGAAACAAGTGCTCTGCTGATCCCATACACATTAATAGTATCATTTCAGAGAATGACAAAAGATTGCCATGAGTCAATGATTCCTCCTAAACATTTTGTCTAAGAACACCTACAATCCCTAGCTTGACTGGCAATGAGCAGATTAACATGCTTCAGTTATGATGGGAGCTCATTTTGAAATAAATCACTGTTAACATCATTACACCAGGCATCAGTGCTCTCTCTGTGATGCAGCAAGTCACTTAAAGGGTGATTTTACATACTGTCTATTTTCTAATGCAAGAAACCTTCATACAGAAGATAAAAGAGCACAGGGCAAGAGCTCTGTTTTCCAGGAAAAGTACTACCTGTGAACCCACTTGAATTAAACCTTGTGTTTACCTCAAAGGCAGAAAAAAACAGAGCCCTGTACATTCACATGTGCAAAGTATCTAATGAAGTAATGTTTCAGAAACACAAGCCAGGTTCTTTCAAAAACCTGCCTGGCATCCTCTCAGCATATAATGCTGCCTGAGAACTGTGAGGGGCCCTGCACTTTAGATGACATAGTACAAGTCATTCTCAGCCCATAATATCATCATTTCTGCAGGTTTTAACCATCCTTGCAATTCCAACATCCCTGGAAGTCCAAAGTACAGTCTCAGGGCTTCCAGCTTCCCTGAAAGAAAGAGGGATACAAAGAAAGGAGTTCCTAGGAGCCAAAAAGTTGGCTTCATATTTTATTTAAAAATGGAACAGAATTATTTTCCCCCAGACATAAGAAGGAGAAGAACAAAAAGGAACTTCCTTTCCTTTAGAAACATGACCATTTCTAGGTTTGTTCCTGTTCCAAGGTTTAACATGCACACAAAAGCAAACTCATACACAACCCTACCAGACTTCAAACCCTTTGATCTGACTGACAGGGGGATTTCCTCTTAGGATATGTCTTATACTGGAGTAACTGCAGGATACTGATCTGGGTGGATTTGAAATCTCATACAACATAACAGCTCCCTACTTGCAGCCTAATTACATTTATTGTATACATCCACAGGAAACATCTCCATCCTGTAACAAGAAAAACACTTTGAGACCTGCTTGACTTTTTACCTCTTCGCAGAACTAAGAATTATGATGCCAAGTGAAAAAGTTATGCAGAAGAGCCATAGCTGTGGTTTTTTTAGGTTTTTAGTTTCTTTTGAATTTCTCAAATCCAAATATTCAAGTTTCCTTTCTAGTATTAAATTCAATCACAGATTCAGCCATCAGGCTATCACTCCTACCACTTGCTGCTTCAGATAATAAATTAAGAGTAAAATGCTTGTGAATGGTTTCTGTGCTATAGATTATAAAGAATTCACTCATAGTGCACTAAGAGGTGAATTTAATAGTTCAATTCCTTTTTACTTCTATTGCAATTAACATGCAAGTCAAATGTCTTTTGTATTAAAGGGACAAAAATAATCTCTTCTTCAAAGGAATACCATAAAATATCAGGAACTGCCTACTGCTTTGTAAAAAGTATGTTCATTCAGCAGCTCAGGTGCTCCAGGGATTCCCAAGTTGTAACAGCATCACAGTGATGGCATGTGTAGAAACACTTGTTCTTTGAAACCTGGTTGGAAAAGGGTGAAGGAGCTGGGGGAAACTTCTTTGTGACCCAGAGAGCAATGCGAAGTGCAGCAGTTCTGTTTTGGGAAGTTTATTCAAACTATCTAAACTGCATTTGATTTCAGTTTAGATAATGGCCCTCCTTTCCTAGGGAAGAAGAATGGTATTTTTCTAATCAACCTTGTTTGCTTTAAGGGCTCCTTCACATTTCATCTCTGATTCTTGGGGAGGGATGGGGGGGTGGGAGGTGGAGGAGATGGCATCCACAATGAAAAATTGAGAGAATTGTTTGAAAATGAAAACTTCAATTCATTGTTTTAAAAATCTGAGTCTTTTCCTAAGAGTTGAAAATTTCCATCATGTTAATGCCTTTCTGAAGGTTAATTTTCAGGGAAACTGCAGCAATTGCTTGAATAGATAGAACAATATATTTCAGTACAAAACAGCCTGGCTAATATATTCCTGGTCAGCACCAATGCCCACAAAGTCATGAGTCAAAGACTTGCAATGGTCACAGCTGCTCATCCATTTTAAAAACCAGAGTAATAGCTGGGTGGATGAGGAAAGAGTAGACCTGGAAGACAGGAGGGGAAAACACAGCCCCACTCATTGATTAAAAGCTGAATTATTCATCTCCAGCCTCTTATCTCCCTCCATAAAATCCACATGCTTAGAACGTCTTCTGACCCTTGTATGTGGGTATGTGCATTGTGAAGGGAGGGATAGAGAATACAAAATCATTTGTTTGTGAGGGAACTGTTGCTTCACATTGTGGAGAAGCAATAGCAGGCACAGGAAAAAGAAAAAAAGAAAAACTACAAGTAAAACAAAAAAAGTAAAAATCTTTTAAAATGTAAACGTTAAAAATGACAATTCTTGCTACCTCTTTATACTATAAATGGCTGGATTTCTTTTAATTTCCTTTTTTCCTCCTGTATTTCTTGCCTTTTTTTCCCCTGCCATATGGTATTATTGAGGTATGCAATAATTTAGCTTCATTGCCTGCAAACTTTAAAATATTTCCTTGGTATTTTCACTCTACTGAGAAAAATCATGTGCAAACCCCAGCACATGTTGATTGTTTCCATCAGCTCTTAAGCTAGGTATCTTTGTCCTCTTTCTCTCTGATCTATCAGCCCACGAAGCCTCACTTTTCTTTTATGTGGCTTTCATTAATCAGTTTGAGTGCTTTTACTAGCTAGTGTTAAAATTTTCAATCCATTCCCTTATGCCTTTTGCTTGTTTTCATTCAGATGTCGCATTGAGATACGCATTTATTTGAAGACAATGATAGGTTTTAAAAAAGGAGACTCAATCAATACCAGAAGTTTTGGGCGTTTTTTTTTAATCATTATTGCCTAAATTGTTGCCAAGGACAAAATTAAAGAAAGAAGTAGCTATAGGAAGAAAGGGCACACAATGAAATAACAGCAGGTAAGGAGGAAATCAAAGCTAATTTGCTGTCATTTCCATCATTGCTGAAGTTTCATGTTTCATGTATAAAGAGATAGAAGGGCAATATGCTGATTGTTTACTTTTCCTTTTCTTAATTGTTCTGTGGAATCAGCATTTAAATAAAGATATATAGGAACACAAGTATTCTTTCATAATGTGTTAGATATTGAGCCTACCTTCGCTGAAGAACCCTGGAGTGCTCTGCACAGCACTGTGCCAGGCTTCCAATCCTGAGCACATAAATAGTCCCACTAAAGTGAATGAGATCATTATTTGCATGATTAAATATCATAACATTAAATTGTACATAAATGCTACTGCTGTGGGTAGAGAGGGGGAAGGAGGAGTATGACATCAACTTTCAGGTGACAGAAATGAGTTCTGCCTGATTTCATCCTTTGGAAGGCTTCTAGTGACAGTATTATTTTTAAATGGTTTTTAGTGATTTTGTGACACTGCCAAGTCATTTAGCTCTATTTAAAAATATAAAAAATCCAATAAAGCAGAGATTGAATAATGTATGATACTAATCTAGGGCCAGCTGAGCCCTATGTGGACATACAGGTATGTGTCAAATTACCTTGTTGGACCCCCAGTTCATCCACCCTTCAGTGGCAAACAGGTCTTTGGCAGCCTCATCCCCATCTTGCTCCTCAGGATGGTCAGCTTTCCTCCTTACCCTGCAGAGCCCAAAGCATTGCTGCAGTGGATCCCTCTGCTCAGAAAGGTCTTGTCCCCTCTTAATAGCCCTGTGCAAGGTGTCCAGTGCTCCTGAGGCTGAGTTTCAGAATACATGCAATAAATGTGCACACTGACTGTTACCTAAATGCACTACTTTGCCATCACCACTGAAGAAATAGTAAGCTCACCAAACACACAGATGGCAATCCATGCTGGCATGGAGGAGGACAGGTTTAATATTCAATGTGTTCTAAGCAAATTAGGCATACAGGATGGAAAAATCACAATGCATTTTAGCAAGGACAAATGCAGGATACTTCATGTAGGCTGTTATGCACATATGGAGCAAGGAACACCTGCCAAGGCCTAGAGAACAGTGAAGAAGTTTCAGCAGGTCATCAGCAACGCATACGCCTGTGTTGGATGAATACAGACACCTCAGAGGGTGTATAAATAGGAATGCCCATGATAAGACATTGCTCTTTGACATAAGACAGTTTTTCACAGTAGAACTGAGTTGTGGGCATCTCACAGAGGGGAAAAAACAAAAAAAAAAAAAAAAAAAAGTCATGAACCAAATGGACAAAACCCAGAATAAAACAAACAGAAACAATCAGAGACCTACAAAATGTGACCCGTGGGCAAAAAATGGCAGAAATTAGGTTGTTTAGCCTAAGAAATGAGAAGGGAAAGAGCGAATGGACGGAATAGGCTATTATTAGGTATATATAGTCTACTGCCAGGATAATCTTTCTTCCCATCCATGGTGGACAGGACAAGAAGTTATGTGCTTAGTGAATGATGCAAGGAAAGACGAGGTTAGATATGAAAACGATATGGATGGAGAAATGCAGTAACAGACTGCCTGGAGAGTTACAGAACCTCCACCGCAAGAGCAAGGATTAGGGTACAGCTCACTCTGCCATAGTGCCCAAACCCTGTGATTCACTGATTACAGCAACATTAGAGGACAGAGAGCAGTCTATCTTGGCTTCATTTTATCTCTTTTGAATGGATGTCTTGTTAAGCTGCATTACATATTTGTCTCCCTCTCCTTTAATTTAGCATGTTTTGTGTTATCTAAGTGAGCAAGAGGCTCTCTGTCTGTGCTCTGGGGTAATGCCACTAATAATTTGTGTTGTAAAAGAAATATGTAAGTCTTCATATAAGACTTCCCCACTTACAGTAACATTTTAGTCTTCAAGTAGTGCTGCACTTTCTGTGGAATTTATCTAGGAGTAAGGATGTGTGTCTCTATTATTATTGTGAAACTAGTATTAACCCTTTCCAGGTTAGCAGGGTCATGCGGAGCCACAGGAAAGACCCATCCCAGTTCACAAAAGCACCACTCATTCCTTATCTGGGCTTCCTAGAACAAGAATTTCCGCTGCTTATATCTGTACAAAACCTGCCTCGCACATGGGACACAGACTTGGCTGGAATCCCCAAACCCATTGTAGTGCAAATACAGAAACAATCAGTGAAATCCTTCCTAAACCTCAATGTTTTCCTTACAATTATAATAAAAGTTGAACTAAATAAAGACAGTCAGAGGGGAGTCCATGAGCCTAAGGCACACTGGAAGTCAAGCATCATATACCATGTTTGAACACACACTCCCAACAGAAGCCGGAGCTCTAAATTGGGTAGTACAGCTCCCTTCCAAGCAGTGTCTCTATCCGCAGACACCCTTACTGCAGACAGAATCCAGCTGAACACAGGCACCACTTGTATTTTGGAAAATGAAGAAAACACCTCTCCCATAATTTGAGGTAGTCTAATGGGTAGACTACATCTATTTCTACTGATGATCTTAAAGGCCTTTTCCAAACTAGCTGAGTCTATGATTTTATGATTCTATGTTTCAGCTACTTCTAGCAGCAGGGGTTTCAGCCCCCAAAATGCCTTTCCTTTAGGACAGGGTTCATTCGCTTTAGCAAGGTATAATCTGTGCAGAGGAGGGATGGGAGAGGAAATAGGGATACTACGTCTCTTCTCCAGGCTGCGCACCATGCACAAGCATCCAGGTTTGTTGACACAGAGCCCACAGGCAGAAGAGCAGGGACAATTTAACATTCCAACTCTGAGGAGTGGTTCTAACTCCAGTCTCTGTGTTTCTGTTGCTTATCGTAAGCGCTGACAGGACAGGAGCCAGCAAACATATAAACAGACTCACTTAAACCGGGGTGGTTAAGCTACACTCCTGGCAGCGGCAGGACCCTTTCCAGAGGGGCTGAGCTCGCACAGGCAGAGGGGTAGTGGTTCCCAAAGCTCCCCAGCCTGGGCAAGAGCTCTAACTCCCAACCACCACCTGAGGTGGCTGTGCTTTGCGCAAAGCAGAGGGATGCCCAACTTCAGCATCAGCTCTCGCTTAGCCCAGCTGGTGGACGATCTGCTGGGCACTGCGGGACTGTCCGGGGCACCCATGGAAGCGCTGCATGGAGAAATCTCCCATGACCACGACGCCTGCCCCGGGCACCCCCCTCCCTCCCACTCAGGCTCCGCTCCCCTCCCGGCTCCCCGGCTGCGGCTGCTTTAACGGGGCAGGGGGTGCGGGCAGCCCCGCCGACGTCGCGGGCATCAGCTGACCGCGCCGCTCTGCCTCCTCCCGCCCGCTCTCCCGCAGTACCACTTCGGTGGCGGCGGCTCCGCCGTTCCGGTCCCCGCCGCTCCCGGGGCAGCACCGGCCGCCTGCTCCCCGCAGCCGCCTGCCTCTCGCCCTTCCTCCTCTTCCTCCTCCTCCCTGCTGCGGGGGGACCCCTAGAGCCAGAGCCCTCCCTGCCCTGACCCGCGGAGAAGTTGGGATGCTCCCACCGCTCTTCCCAGAGCTCTGAGTTTAAGGCGGGATTTTCGTTCCCCGCTCTTTCGCTTTTTTTTTCTTTTTTTTTTTTCAGGCTCGAGTTTTGGTGGGATTTTTTTTTTCCTCTCTCCTTTCTTTCTTTCCCTCCTTTTTTCCTCGTTACCAAGCAAGCCGAACATCTGCGATGGATGGCAGCCCTGAGCCGCCGCCGGGCAGGGGCGCCCCGTGAGCCAGGGCTCGGGCCCGCTGGGGCATGCCCCTCCACGGGGAGGATGAGGGCGGGCAGCCCCCGGCCGGCGGCTCCGGCGCCGTGACCGAGGATGCCCTCGACCCGACCGCCTCTCCCTTCCCGCCCGAGCTCTCAGGGCTCCCGCTGACCGCAGCCGCGGGAATTAAAGCAGCTCCCGGTAAGCGGAGCCCCGGGACCCCCGTCGGGAGCAGCTGCCCGCTGTGAACGGCTCTGCAGAGCGGCTCGCCGACCCTCCCGCGCCTCCAGCAAACGGATGAGACCAAGGATCTCCAGCAGGGCAGAGAGGCTGCGTCCGTAGATGCTGCGTTCCTCCCTCCTCCTCTCCGGACCTGTGGCTCGGCTCCCCCTCTGCTCACCCGGCCCGCCGGGGCGCCTTGGCTGCATCGCAGCCGGGCTCCGCGGGATGCGGCTCCGCGGGGTACCGCGGGAGCGGGCACGGGGCGAGGACCGACTGAGCTGAGCCAGCGCAGCCGCCCCGCGGACCCCAGCCGCAAACCGGCCCCTCCGTCAGCCGAGACACCGGACCCAGCGACCTGCCTGTCAATGTGATCCCCCCACCGCCACCTCGCCTCCACCACCCGCCCTTCGCCATCCCCTCCCGCCTCTCCCGAGGCTCCATCCCTCCCCCTGTTCCCCTCCCCAAAGACGGTGCCCCCCCCCTCCCCCTCCGGTGCTCTGCCCCCGCCAGTCACGGCCATGGAGCTCTCGGAGGTGCGGTGCCTGAGCGACAGCGATGAACTTTACACCATCAACAGGACCCCCCCCGGCAGCGGCAGACCCCAGCGCCTGCTGTGGCAGACGGCCGTGCGCCACATCACCGAGCAGCGCTTCTTCCAGGAGCACAGTAGCAGCAGCGGCGGCAGTAGCAGCGGCGGGGGCAAAGGCTTCAGCTCCGAGGAGACGTGCTGCCCCAACCATCACCCTCACCCGCCGCACCACCACCACCACCTCCGGCGACAGTCAGCCGGACGGAGTTTGGGCAGCGAGCGCCACAACAACGGAGGCACCAAAGTCTTCCCTGAGCGCACGAGCAGCAGTGGGGACCTGGGCTTTCTGCCCCTGGACTGTGCCCCTAGCAACTCTGATTTCTTTCTCAACTGGGGCTATACCTATCGCGGTGTGATCTTCCCCACTCTCCGCAACTCCTTCAAGTCTCGGGACTTGGAGCGCCTTTACCAGCGCTACTTCTTGGGCCAGCGGCGCAAATCTGAAGTGGTCATGAACATCCTGGATGTGCTGACCAAGCTGACCCTGCTGTTCCTCCACTTGACTCTGGCCTCTACTCCTATGGACCCCATTAAGGGCATCCTCTTAGGCTTCTTCACTGGCATCGAGGTGGTGATCTGTGCCTTAGTGGTGGTCAGGAAGGACACGACCTCATACACTTACCTGCAGTACAGTGGTGTGGTCACTTGGGTGGCCATGGCCACGCAGATCCTGGCGGCTGGCCTGGGCTGTGGCCTCCTTGGGGACGGCATTGGCTATGTGCTCTTCACGCTTTTTGCAACCTACAGCATGCTTCCGCTGCCACTCACCTGGGCCATCCTGGCTGGGCTAATCACCTCTGTCCTGCAGCTCGTCATGCAGCTGGTTATCCCCAGGTTGGCCGTGACTTCCCTCAACCAGGTACTGTGGTGAGGAACGGGTGGGAACTGTTCTCTTTCTCCATCACTCTGGGTGACAGGAGGTGTAGGGTGTCCCAAGAGTTCTCTCCCTTTTAGTCAGGTGCTCAGAGTATGCAAGCTTCTCCTCTCCCCCTTCTCAGTCCTCCACTGCCTATCCTCAAGCTGGAGGTGGGAACACTTCCTAACCACTCTGTTCCCTCTGCTTGTACATTCACTACATTGCTGTTCCTTGAAGTAGCTTTGGGGAAAAAGGAGCTCCTGGGGTAAGTAGGGAGGATGGATCATTTATAATTCCCCTTCCTTACTTCCAGTAGTGGTCCATGGCATGAAATGACTCTGTCATGGCCAAACTCTCCCACTGCTCATCTCTCAGTTCACTTGCTCATGACTTTTAACTCTGGATCTGCTGGGAGGACTGGTGCTTCTGTGCACACAGTGCAGCTTGAACTGAGCAGTGGGAAAACAGGGGCAAAGCATTCAGCTCTCGTGCAAGGAGAGTAAAGCAATACCGTGGGTGAAATCGGGGAAAGCTCCTCTTGGAGGTTTGGTTTGAGATCCCAGGCTGTCTTTGGAGGGTGCTGAGAAGCCTTTTCTGCAGGTGGTCATGGGGCAAACATAGTGCTGCATCCTTGCAAGTGATGTCTAAGACAGAGTACTGGTTACATCTGAGAGGAGGGGTGAGGGAGGGGTGGGTGCAGTGCAAAGTGCTGAGAGGCACCAGGCAAGGTGTGGGTTTGAGGAACTAAAACCAGGATTAAGCTGGCTTCTTCCACAGCAAAGTGAGGATACACCAAACTCCCAACATCCCTGCAAGGCAAGAAAACACTGGCTAACAAGGACAACTTAGTCTTGGAGATTCTTGATGTTCCCTTTCCCCCTCCCTTTCCAGAGAGTCACATCTCTGCACTACCAATATTTCACAGCAGATTAGCATCTCTATTTAGCTACCTCTGAGAATCAGGGAGAAGTGGGTGGAGATGCTGGCAGATAATCCCCAAAGGAGGGAGTGTGAAGAGGAATGTGTTGTTGGTGGCATGTTGTTTACATGAATGCTGGGATATGCAGCTAGGAAGTGGCTGATCTTGTACCTGGAAGTTTTGATGATGATGATTCTTCTGTCGAATCTACCTTCTGCAGACCCTGGCCGTCCTGAAACCCCAGCCCACCCCTTCCCATCTTCTTCCCCTGTGCACTTGTTAGCTATTGGCTACCTGATCTCAATTGCCAGTTGCCAGGTTCACCCTGTTTTGGGCAAAGCTGCCTGGCTGAGCCCTGTGAATGAGACAAGAAGGCTGTGCAGTTATTCCTTAGCTCTTGGTAGCATGCTGATGAATGAGCAGCAGCTGTTAGCCATGTCCTGCTCCCCTACACTGCTGGTGCCGTTAGTGCTGATTAAAAGCCGTGTGAATTATGACAATTTCTTAATTTATTTCCATGTCCTCTCCTGGAGCTATGAGTAGTGCCCTACTGTCTTATTATGCACAGGAGTCACAGCTGTTTAGCAAGTCCGCACACACACACGCACTTCCCACAGATATCCCTAACAAAGACATTTCCCAGGAGAGATACTGACATCTTCACTTTGCAGTCTGGTACCTTGCCAATCGTGTGAATGAATTGCCTTTGAGCGGTGCACAATGAGAGATTATCAGCCAGATGACTGCTTTCATGAACTGCACATAGAAATCTCTTTAACGGGATAGGTGCAGCTCTCTGCACATCGGTGTTGGTTCACGCAGGCACCCTCCTTCCCAGAGCCTTCTTATCGTCCGCTCGTCCCCATCGGTTCCAGCCCCGGGCTTTGCACCGCCTGCGATGCTCGCGGAGCTCATCCCGCCGCGGGCGCGTAACCTGCGCTCAGACCCCAGGGCGCTGTCCGCCTGCGTGGTGCTGAACGGTGCGCGGGCTCCCTCCAGCGGCCCCGGCGGGAGCTGCCCGTCACCTCCGCGCATGTCCGTGCCCCCGCCCGCGCTTCCACTCACGGTGCTGCGCACCTCAAGCGCCCCCCAGCGGCAGGCGCTGTGTCCTCGGCCCTGCGGCTTTGGGGGTCAGGAGCAGCGCTGCCCTGCTGCTCGCAGTGTGTCACCAGGGAATTGCAGAGAGCTTTCAGGTGTTAATGACTGAGTGAAGGCTTTCACGGCTCATGAAGTGTCTATAACTATCGCTTTACAGGTGAGCGCAGGGAATTTAAATGACCGTGTCGTGAAGGTTATATAGGAAATCTTTGGGACAACACAGATAGTCTTTAAGGTCCCTTCCAGCCCTAAACATTTTATGACTTGTTCCATGGTTCTAAGATTTCTCGATCTTACAAAGCACTCTCTTTTATCACAGGGCTTATTTTCCCAGGTAAAATACTGCATTATCCCTTCAGGGAAGCCTTGCAAGTCTAAAATGAGCTATTTGATTATGTACCAATACCTCGTCACCATGTTGCTATGCCTCAGGATGCAGTCAGATGCTTATGCTGGACCAAACCCAGGAATTAAAGTATGTAATGAATGAAAAAGAACAAGGCAAAACTCTGATCATGGCACAGATAGTGCTCTTTCCACTGGTTCTTATGAGGCCAGGACTTCATGCAGAGAAACTATTGAATCTAATTCTCAACAGAAGGAACCATTTACCCTGAAGACAGCTTATTACTGTACCCAATAGCATCCATGGGCACAACGGTTCTGATCCTTTTCTCAGTCACATGAGTATAAATAGCTTTTAAGTCTACCTAAACTCATGAAGTTGTAATAGTTCATGAAAGAGGAAAATCAAGTGCTGTGATCTATTTTCCCTTAATCTCCTAATTAATCTTAGTTTTCATTGATAAATATGTTCACAAGCAGTTCAACTCATTAGTAATGCTGAACACAAGCATGCAGTACTACTACCTGATTCAGCTGTTTGTTGAAGTTAACAAAGTATGCATCACCATGAATGCAAATATTGCCCACTGTTCACCATTTTTTCTTGCAGTAGCACCTAGGAGGTCATTGGATTTTTCTTTCCTTGCATCTCAAAATTAATTTAAACCAGTATCCTCTGTAAAGGTGAGGAAAAAAGACTGGCCAGAAATTAAAAAAGAAACAACAAGCCAAACATGTAGACTCAGTAGTTTCAATCCTGCCAAGTGCTCAGCGCTTATGGGGAGATATGACCACCCTTAAACCCAGCTGATCCCAGTATGAAAAACTGAGCGATATGCTGCTGCTCAGCCAGGGGAGAGCCATGAAAAATAGGCTGATGCCATGATTTAGGTAAAGGCAGCACTAGTACTGACTAGATTCCGTCAGAAAGCAAATAAGAATTGCATGACAAAGGGGAATGGCTTTAAGCTAAAAGAGGACAGATTTATATTAGATATTAGGGAAAAGTTTTTTACTGTGAGAGTGGTGAGACACTGGAACAGGTTGCCCAGAGAAACTGTGGATGTCCCATCCCTGGCAGCGTTCAAGGCAAGGCTGGATGGGGCTCAGAGCAGCCTGGCCTAGTGGAACATGCCATGCTCATTACAAGGGGGTTGAAACCAGATGATCTTTAAGATCCCTTACAGCCCAAACCATTCTATGATTCTATGATCTTACTGGTAAACAAGTGCATTTATTTGTGTGCCTGGTCAGATACTGTGCTAGGGGTGACGTATGCCTCTGACATTCCCCAAAAGGAAAATTTCATTTCTATTGCATTTATTCTTACTTTTTTCCTCAGCGATAATGTATAAAATCCAACATTTCAAAGGCTATTTTTTTTGTTATATATGTGTTTCAGACATATGGGGAAGAACAAACAACTCAAGAGCTCCTTAGTGTTATGTAACATAGGCAGATGATAATATAGATATGAATTTTGACAGGCTTGGAATTATGTAAGCTGCAAACATGCTCTGGATTTTAACCCTCTGCCTATGCACTCTTCACTCACATGACTAAATTCCAGCAGTTAGAAAGCTTACTTTTGTGAGCAAGTCACCTGCATAAGGGATGCTTTGAAGGGTCAAGTCCTAAATGAAGCATATTAACTAAAACATTAAAAATACATTTAGAAATATCCTTGAAGTGGGTAATATGAATACAGGGAAACTATTTTTTTATCCTCTGTTAGAATCTGTATTTCCAGGTCTAGGCAGTTCTGTGAATTAATATAGTGATTTTTGCTTGTATTTTTTTCCCCAAACCCTCTCTCATGGTTATTAATAGAGGAAAAAGCACAATTCATGGAATCACAAAGAGTCCCACAGAGATAAATCTATAGTTATACAATAGTGACAGGTTTTATTGTCATATTTCAGCTGCACATTTCCCCAGATCTGATCACTGATATCAGTATGTGAGTACGCACAATACACACTCGTGTCTTCAAAATATCTGCTAAATGCTTTTGAAGTAGCTGTTAAATCTCAAAAGTATAAGGACGTTTCCAAGTTGACTACCATTTGAGAATCCGAATCAACATATTCCGCCTTTATCCCTGCGGCTGCTTTACAGCATTATTTGCTATTAATTTTTCTGCCATAGTGGTTGATTTTTAACCTGATTGTGTGATTTCAGGCTGGATTATGATTTACTTTCCTTTTATATCCTGTAATATCACCTGACCAGTATCAGTGGGTCACAGCATTAGATTAAAATTTGATACATTTTTCTGTAAAGCAGCTACATCATTGTTGTGCTAAGGCAAATGCATTAATTATATTTACAATTTGGTGATTAATTGTCTTCAGAGAGTTCATCCAAATGGATGAACTCAGGCAGAAGCATGAATGAAACCTGCTTTTATCAGTGGGTTTCTGCCTACAACAGTTAGTGCACAGTGAAAGTTACTTTGCTAGATCTGATGGCATGTATTTTTTTCCTGTCAGAACACTGCCGGGTTGTTTTTAAGGTTTTGTTTATTGCTTGTTTGCTGTTTCTCATGGTTTAGAAAGAGGCAAACACCATAAAATGGTAGTATCTAATGCAAAATAATCACACATGGGAGCGGCACACAGCGGACAGTTAACTGCAGATCATTCTGGAATGATCCTTGTTAGCCTGTATGGAAGGGACAAATACCTCCAGTCCATCCTCTTATTGCTCCTCTCAACCCTGTCAATGACATGATCTGAACAGGAGAGAAAAAGGCAAAACTAGAACAGTTTAATGGGTTCTTCTCTTTTCAAAGTGCAGAGAAGGTGGGGAGTGGAAGGACTCTTTCATCCATTTTCCTTATTTCCAGAGTATCTGGCTAAGCACAAGAAGAACTAGAATGTAAAAGGTGAAATTTAGTAAACATAAAAGAATCAAACTTTTAAAGTGATGCTTAGGCTGACAGTGTTCAAGGCCATGTTGGACAGAGCCTTGTGTGGCATGGTTTAGTGGGAGGTGTCCTTGCCCATTGCAGGAGGGTTGGAATTGAATGGTCTTAAGGTCCTTTCCAACCCTAAGTATTTTATGATTCTTTGGAGACTCAAACCTGAAAATCCGTATTCAGTTCCTTCCTAGCATCCCGCCCTGCAAACACCTTGTTAATATCACATTTAAGTGCAGCCTTCTTGCACTAAATTCCCCTTCTATTTCTAAGCATCCTGTGAAGTGCCTTAATGACTCAGTGTTAGTCTCCATGCAGCCCAGCCCGAATCCAAACACTGTTCCAATGGGAGCACCTTTAGCAGTTGTACTACTCAGACAGTGCTTGCCTGCTGTCAAAGTCAGATGAGAAGGGGATTGTACTCTTCCTCTGTGCAGCAAATGTGGTGATGATGCTCCTAGGATACGGCAGACCAAGGATTTAAACCTTCCCCCCCCCCCCCCCCCCCCCCCCGAATACTGAAATTTCCCTCTTTACCTGACCAGAGAGTTTCCAAAGCAAACCTTCCCCATTCGTAGCATAGCTGTTTTTTTTCTGGAAAGATAAAAGGCTAAGATCCAGCAGGTTAAAAAAAGAAGGAAAGAATAATCCTGAGCCTGTAACCAACTGATTAAGGAATTCATCTCTGATGGTGTCCTTGCTGAACATTTTAGTGTTTTATATAATTATTCAATTATTCCCTCAAGCACATGTCCCAGCCAGCAGACTGTATAGTCTGCTCTACAGTCTGTGATGAGGTGAATCTTAAATCTCTTTTTCAGTGTGTTGCAGCTTCCCCTGAGAAATTCTCTCCCTCCTTATCTGCTGCCTATCCAGTTCCTCAAAAGCAAATACAGCCTACAGGGAGAGCACTTCCTGGTGAGGCAGGAGATACTGAATGAAGGGTGAGTCTTCAGTCATTGAGCTGCTGTACAGAAGATATATGACTATCGTAAAAGACAATGTGAGTTCCTGTTCAGCTTTTGAACAGAAAGATACAGTGTCCATAGGGTAGAGGAAAAGAGAGCTTGGGGCTGAGAAGCCCAAATATAGGGAAAAACTTCACAGTAAATCTCTAAATCCTGTGGGGAAACAAGGTTTAAGACATACTCCCTGTCTGTTATAGTTCCCTCCTATTTAGCTCTCCTTTCATTCAACACACTATTTTATGTTCAAGCTGAAATATTAGATTCTATTTGCATGTTGTGGAAGGATCCATAAGAGCATTCAACACAGGCTTCTAGCTTAGACTTCAGTAGTCATGTGCCTGCCAATGAGGTGTGCAAGGACCTTGCTCTGTGGTTTTGGAACCTTTGGCCTTTTTTTTTCTCCTAGTCCTTCCTTCCAAGGCAGAGTCTCTTTCACTTTTTCTGTTCTTGGTGCAGTGCAGGTTGTACCCATCCAAATGCAGAAGAGACTGTAGAGTTGCAGTTTGGCCTAAGGATGGAGATGAATGCAAATCTCCGAGTTAATGGTGTAATGACTCTTGAGCATTTTGATATCAGCCTCACTTATTCACACCAGGGATAAAAGACACCTGGTTGGTCAAAAGGGATCAAGCACAAAAAGTATTGAGTACTTCGCATTACTTAGAACTAATTATCTTTCTAAGGGATCTTACTCTAAAGTCTGACTGATTCAGAGGCTCTCAATAGCATGATTTAGGGACCTGATTTAAAGAACATAGAGTGCAAGAGAAAGAATCAGTCAAAGATTAGGATTTTTCAGTGAACTAAGAAGGTAATTTCTCAGGACCCTCTTTAGGGAAATTACTGCTCTGAATCCACATCTCTTCCAGAAAGAGAACACAAACATGGGCATCCAGCTCCTCCAGGAATGTCTTGGAGTGAGCTCCGTCACTCCGCCAATTTTATCTTTCTGAACACCCAGGGCTGTGGGCAGAGATATGTGTGGTACTGCCTAATCTGGAATAAACAATACCACAAATGTGCGCAGGGTGAACTGCAAAGGCACTGGCTGACAGAGCAGTATTTCATTGTGTGGGCTTTGTTTATTAGCAACTGTTTTAAGAAGTGCTGCTATTTCATTTGCCAGCTTCTTCTGCTGCAAGGTTTCACGCAGTTAGCCCTGGAGGAGAGAAGAAGGCTGCTGAGTTCATTAATTAACCACTGCTGCAGTCTGAAAAACAATTGAAGTGTATTAGTGTGAAAAAAAAAAAAAAAAGCAAAACTAACCCAAGCTATTTTGTTTCCCAAACTCCAACAAATAACTGTACTTCTCCCAAATATTCTGTCCATGTTAGCATTTCACATGATGCTCCCAGTTTTAATCTAGAGAACAGTAACACCAGCTATAAATGAAATGCTGTTTGAATTAGTTTGATGATTTAATTATTTACTTCATATTTTTATAGAATTTTGATTAAATCATTACCTTTTGGATATTTCTGTATCTTTATTTCCTTTTGTTTTAACAGCACAGTCCCTTAAAAATAAAATGCAGAAGTCCCACTTTAGTGAAATCAATGGAAGTGTTCAACAGTGGTAGAATCCTAATTAGTAAAAGCAGTTTGTTTCTTAGGAGGGATCTGATCTCCAGGCATTTTATTGTTTCTCTTCTGTTCAAACTCTCCTGCTTTGTTTACCTGGGAGCTACTCAGGGATGAGGCTAGCTATTCTGTGCTGTTTGCTTTAGGTCTACCAGAACAGGAGCCTCATCTATCGATCCAGAGGTATCATAACAATGTAAATAAAAAATAACTAAGACAATGAATCAGCACAGAAGAATTTTATGGTATTATGCTGTGTACCAGGTATTTTTTAACTCTGGAGTAAGGGTCTTAGGTAAAGAAATTACTTAAATCTCATGGCAGATATCCAAATAGCTGTACAAGATCTAGATATACACATTCTTTTGTCCTATGATTCTCTGTCACATGAGAAAGAACCACTAGTGCTTATTAGAATTAGTAATCTTCATAAGCATACTAGAGATGGTTATAATTGACATAGAAACCATCCCACACTGCTCAGAATGGATCTAATTTAACGTGCTGGATACGTATATTCTTTCAGAGGAAGGAGCAATATTCACCACGGATTTCAGCTAGGGACTGAGAATGAGGATCATTCCCATCTCATCACGAAATCTATCACTGGCTTGCGCTGACCCACACACATCACTTTAGGTTTCTGGGCTTTATTTGATTTGAAAACTTTTCTCAGTTGCCATAATATGTGACTAGTACTTTCAATTGCTTTGAGGTTTTTGTGCAAAACATGCCCTTCATCTTCCATGGTGCATCAAAAGAGGAATACTTTATTGACTTCTGTCAGAAACACATTTTTTGCTAAAAAATTAATACACTGAATATAGTGGAAATTTCTGCCTATAACTTTACTCTTTCTTGAAAGGCCTGGGTCTACATAATTCTCTTAAGGGCTGGAAGGCATGTCCTAAAAAGAGGGGCTAAGGACTCCAGGTTTATCTAGTTTGGAAGAGAGGAGGCTGAGGGGAACCTCATTGCTCTATGCAGTTTCCTGAGAAGGACAAGTGGAGAAGGAGGCACTGATCTCTTCTCCCTGTTATCTGGTGACAGGATGCATGGGAATGGTTCAACACTGCATCAGGGGAGGTTTAACCTGGACATTAGGAAGCTTTTATTTATCAAGAGGATGATCAAACACTGGAACGGGCTTCATAGAAAGGTGGTTGATGCCCCAAGCCTGTCAGTTTAAGAGATATTTGGACAATGACCTTAATAACATGCTTTGACTTTTGGTCAGCCCTGAATGGTCCTACAGTTGCACCAGATGATCATACTATGTCCATTTCAACTGAACTAGTCTAGTCTAGTCTAGTCTACTTAGTCTGATTCCTTTACATTAATCCATCTCTGCTGAGGGGACTTTGAAGTAGATGCCACATAATTTACACAAGTTTGTGCTTGCAGCACTAGGCTATAGAGGCAGACACCTCCTTAGCTGGCTTCCTTGTGATCACGTGGTTCTTGCTTTCATATCCATGCAGTAGACCAGTTTCAGTGAGAGGAATGGAGAAATTTTCCACCTTAATTAGTTTGTTGCCTTAATAGACTTATTTCCTAGGACTGAGATCCATTGATTCAAACTGTCACACCTAGAACTGAGGAAAATAGAGTCCTGATCCATATGTGAATACTGTAAACCTGTGAGTAAGAAGAAATGCCCTCCTTCCTGGCACTGAGTGAATTTGTCTGAAAACTGTAGTCTCAGGTTGAGCTCTGTGCTGCTCAAAGAGTTAAGAAAAATTAGGACACATTTCAGGGTTCAGTCAATCCCTCTCCCCAAAGGCTGTATCTGTATTAATCCAAATCAGGGTGCCTACATCCAGTCTGTCAGATGGGAAAAGCTGGTCTGTGATGACTACTGAAATACATGTAGGAGTTGTAGAAGGAGGATTTTTTTGACCAAGGCCAGGACAGTGCCTATGGCAGTTCTGGAGATTTAGCAGCATTGATGGTTACATTCCAAAGACGTTCCTTGATGCTACAAGGATGCAACCTCCCGTCCTACCTAGCCTCCTCTGAACTGTAAAGAAGCTGAGTGAAAGGTGCATACTTCCTATATCTGATCAAGATGCTAAGCACACTGGGGATAGCTCTGTTTAATATCTTTGTCAATGATCAAGATGAGGGGATTGAGTGCATCTTCAGTACATGACACCAAGTTTTATGGGAGCGTTGATCTGCTGGACTATAGGGAGGCTCTGCAGGGATCTGGAGAGGCTGGATTGATGGCCCAAGGCCAATTGTATGAGGTTCAACAAAGTAAAATGCTGGGCCCTGCACTTGAGCCACAACAATCACACTCAATGCTATAAGTTTGGGGAAGAGAGACTGGAAAACTCCTCGACAGAAAAGAACCTGGGAGTGTTGGTCAACAACTGGCTGCCTATGAGCCAAGAAGGCCAATGTCATCCTGGCCTGTATCAGCAATAGTGTGGCAGCAGAGCCAGAGCCATGATCAGTCCCATGTACTGGGCACTGGTGAGGACACACGTCAAATCCTGTGTTCAGATCTGGGATCTTCACTATAAGAAAGATATTGAGGTGCTGAAGCAGGTCCAGAGAAGGCCAACAAAGCTGGTGCAGGGCCTGGAGCACAAGTGTGATGAGGAATGTCTAAGGGAAGAGGGGGTGTTTAGTCTGGACAAGAGAAGGCCCAGGGGGGACCTTATCACTATCTACAACTACCTGAAAGGAAGTTGAAGTGAGGTGGGAGGTGGTCTCTTTTCTCAGGTAACAAGTGATAGGATGAGAGAAAATGTCACAAAGTTGAACCAGGGGAGGTTTAGACTGGATACTAGGAAAACTTTCTTCCCCAAAAAGGTTGTCAAGCATTGGAATGGGCTGTCCAGGGAAGTAATTGAGTCGCCATCCCTGAAGGTATTTAAAAGATGTGTAGATGTGATGCTTAGGGACATAATTTAGTGGTGGACTTGGCAGTGTTAGGTTAATGGTTGCACTTGATTATCTTAAAGGTCTTTTCCAACCTAAAGGATTCTGTGATTCTATACAGTAGCCTGTACTTGAAATATTAAGCGAGCAGTATATCCTAAAATGGATGCAGACATTTGTAGTTGATGCCTCCAAGACCTGTAGGTCTTTGAGAGAAGACAGTGAAAATTGTTCTTTGAGACTTAGGCAGAACTTAAGTCATATGAATCTTCCCAAGAATGTTGCTGTAAATATTTTTTTATCTTTTCCAGAGTGTAGCTAAATGCCACTCTGATGCTATGGTAGTTTCCACGTTCTTCCCAATCTTGAGAGTAATAGCAGCTTGTTGACAATAACGGGAAGAGATGAAGAATTTATTACATGTATTTTACTTCTGCTAATGTAACTGCTTTTGTCTGCAATGTTTCAATAGCCACCTGAGAGGCTACAAAAAACTGCAGAAGAACACACGAAAAGTTTCATTTTCTATGTGATGGTACAGGATGATAAAGCCTTCAGTAATCTTCTAAATAGCTCTTCATGCTCAGAAAAGATTTTCCAATGACTTACCACTTTCTTTCCTGTAAAAATGTACTTGTGTCTACTTATTCTTAAGGGATAGTTCTGTACATTGTCACGATGACAACCACTCTGCTATTCTTCCATAGCAAAATATCTAATGTAAGCGTTCAGTTACTCCAAATCCCATCAACAGTCAAAACAGCTGACAAGCTTTAAAGACAGGACTCTCAGAGGTAATGTGACTTTGGAGAAGGATTGCAAAAGACTGCATCTTAGCATTATGCCAATTATTTAAAAGTCAACTAAAGCACTCATATGCATAAAGGTATAAGTTTGTTTGATAGCCTGAGGCCTTGAAACTTGCAACAGAGAATGTAAAAGTAGCTGTTCTTCCCTCTTCAAGCAGCTGACAAAAATTTGCTGGCCAGATAGCTTTCCATGGCACCAGAACATACTAACTTGCTCATTGAATTTACAAATGGGCCATCCACATGTTATTTGCTGAAGAACTCTTTTGATGATGTACAAAAAGGAAGAGTATTTGAGATCACTTCTAGCTTTCTTCTGCAACACAAGATTTCTGTAATTAAACTTGACATGGCTGATTTTTTCAAATGCAAAAGCAACCAGTATATCTAATAAAATTGAATAATATCCCATATTTAAATTTCTAAAGGTTCAAAACACTTCATAGATTTGCATATATTTATATTATGTAGATAGAAAGACTCAGAAAAGGCGATGCTGTGTAATTTCATACCTTACTCATTTTTAGTAACTTGCTTTCAGGTTCGCTAATTACATTTGCAAGTCAAAATAATATTTACTATGCTCCTAAAGTTTGTGTATCTCTAAAGAGAGTTTATAGGTGTAATTTCAAAATGGAAAATACACACACCATGAATTAGGAGTCATTTTTTCTAATTACCATAATTAGAAATTTAAACTATAACCTGGAAATCAAACTGCCATGTTCTGGCTAATGGAAATATGGATTCAACTGGTGGAGATCTTCAGAGAACCTGCAAAGTGCTTACATAGAGCTTAGTGACCTTTACCATATAGTGACAATTCAAAAAAATCTTCAACAAAAAAAAGGGAAAATTTAGAATATTCTCCAAATAAGGAAAGGATTAAAAATATAAATTCAAAACACATACAGATTCTCACAGACTTTGTATGAAACCTGTGGTCTACAAAACATTTAAGAATAGGTGGTGGTCATAGCAATTGCTCCTAGGGTAGTCATCTGGCCTAAAGGACATTTTTTAATGTGATTTAGAAACTAAAATGTATAGGGGGGTACCATGTAAAATTTTTAACACTCCACAAGCTGAGGGACTCCTTAAATCACTTAAGTGGTTATATAAAAAGGACACGGAACTGTTGGAACAAGGTCCAGAGGAGGGCCATGAGGATGATCAGGGGATTGGAGCATCTCCTGTATGAAGATAGACTGAGAAAGGTGGGGGTTGTTGAGCCTGGAGAAGAGAAGGCTGCGTGGAGACCTCATAGCAGCCTTCCAGTATCTGAAGGGGGTCTACAGGGATGCTGGGGAGGGACTCTTCATTAGGGACTGTAGTGGTAGGACAAGGGGTAATGGACTCAAACTTAAACAGGGCAAGTTTATATTGGATCTGAGGAAGAAATTCATTACTGTAAAGGTGGTGAGCCACTGAAATGGGCTGGTCAGGGAAGTTGTGATTGCTCCATCTCTGGCAGTGTTCAAGGCTGGGTTGGACATAGCCTTCATTGACATGGTCTAGTGTGAGGTGTCGCTGCTCAGGGCAGGAGGGTTGGAATTGGATGATCCTTTCCAACCTTAACTATTCTATGAATAGTATCTTGTGGGACTTCTTAAGTCCCACCAACTCCCACCAAACTCAATAAACAGTCTTATATGGCACATACAATACAAAAAACTGGAAGGAGAGGCTGATACACTGGTTGATCTGGATCTGCGTTGCCATTCAGAGGGATCTCAGAGGGCTGGAGAAATGGGCTCACAGGAATGTCATGGAGTTAACAGAAGGAAAATGCAAAGTTCTGTGCTCATAGGGGAGTAACCCTGTGCATTGGTAGAGACTAGCAGCTGATCAGCTGGAAAGCAGCTCTGTAGAGAGGTCCCTGGGGGCCCTGATAGGTACCAAATTGACCATGAACCAGCAAGCAAAGGCTAACGGCCTCCTGGGCAGAACATCCTCAGCAAGCTGAGGAAGGTAATAGCTCCCTGCTGCTTAGTCCTAGTGAAACACTTGCAGTGCTGTGACCAGTGCTGGGTTACGTAGTACAGGAGAGATGCAGGTAAGTGAGTTCAGAAGGACCGTTATCTGAGAGATAAGGAAAGGCTGAGAGAGCTGGGACTGTTCTGCCTGGGGAAGAGGGCTGGGGGGGAAGAGGGGGAAGTCTTGTTAGTAATGATGATTACTTTAAACATAGTGTTTTCAGCTGCAGTGGATTCTGCTCATTTTCTTGTGTCTCTAGGACAGAGGATTGCTCTAGAGAAAAGGAAGATGATGGGAGACTGTGACAGCATTCAAATATTTACGGTGATTGCTACAGAGAGGAAAAAATCCATTATTCTTTGTTTCATCTATAGCTATTGAGAGATGATGGTCTTAAATAATTGTAAGGAATGTTTACATTAAATAGTAGGAGAAACTTTATACCAATAACCTAATAACGGTAATTTAAATAACCTCATTTTTCTTGGGAGGCTTTACCCTGAGGTGTGATAAAGCAGTTTAGAGAGGCATTTTTTTTAGGAGTGATTTAAATAATATCCAGGACCTGGGCCATGGGCTAAATAACCTGCCAAGGTCCTCCTGTGCCCTACTTTCTATAATTAAATGATACTAGCTCCTAATTCTGGCTATGCTGCAAAATATTCTCACCCCTAGTTTCCAAAGGAGTAAACCATTTTGCATTATTAATGATTGTGACACTGAGGTTGATGGGTTAGTCTGAACTAGCTTTATTTATGCAGCTTGAAATACTACAGCATCAAGGGTTTATATCTGTGATTCACTAAGGACGTGTTGGATGAACTACTAAACAACAATACTGCTGATGGCACAAAAAAATGGCAGAATCTAATTTCTCTTCCAAGTTGCTAACAAGTGGTGAAAGAACTGTATTGTCAATAAAGTCCTGCTGAAGGCTAAGAAACAGCAAGGAGTGAATCTGCTGAATAAGGAAGGGTCATTTTTACCCAAAAAAGAATCTTTTTCAGGTCATCTTCAGCTCATTTTTTTTTTGACTTCAATCTCCCTCCTCTTATGCCATTAAGATGGTCTGATTTGTCTTATTTGTATATATATATTTGAATGTATATATCAATATATTCAGAGGATCATCCATGGATTCTGTTCCTTATATACATTTGTGGTGCGTATGCCACTTAATCACAAAGGATAAGAATTTTCCTTGTTCCTGCTCTAAGCAAAGAATGTAAGTGCGTAAGTATGTTAGAAGATATGGATGTTGTCTCTGAAATTTTTAGTAGCACAGCAGACTTTAAAACTATCCTTAGATAACATGGTACACATGAAAATAATGAAAAATAATGAAAACAATATAGGCATGTAGTGCTGTAAGTAAGTACAAAGATTGCTTCATGCTTGCTGCGTAGTTGGAACAGGTGGAAGAGTCCTGGCTTTTCCTTTGCATCTATATCCACCCTACACTCTGGGGAACCTCATGAGATAATTTGTCTCTTGTAAAGTTTCGCCATGTGTAACATCCACAATGGGTCCGTTAGATCTGAGCTTGTTTTCTGTTACTGGAGTAATATAGGACCTTTCCTAGGGCTGAGCATCCCACTCTGCTGGAAAGCAGGGATTTAGGCTTTTATTATGAACAGGCATTCTTTCTCCAATAAAGAAAAAGGCCTTAGCAGCACACAGCTGAAATTCAGGGAACATGGTGGCTAATGTTCTCTTCAAGAGCAAGAAACTCTAACCTTGCCAGGATATTTTAATCATATTTTTTCCTGTTGTGAAGGGCAATTCAGTCATTCAGCAAAATGCCTTTATTTCCAGACTATAAAATTGGTATCAATGGTTCAGGGCAACTATACAGACACCTTTAGTGAAATATCTTTAGACAACCATTTCTACTTCTGCCAGATACAGGAATCTCTTTGAAAGGTGAATACTTTGAAGATTCATGCTGGATTTTCTGTTCAGAGTAAAGGATGGTATAAATCACACATGTGAAATATAAGTGCTCTTGTTCTTCTAAGTGAAAGTAAAGTGATAGGTAGAGGTAGGTCATCCGGGGTCTTTTTATTGTTATAATCATTTTGAAAATGCACACATCAATATTTTATAGATTAGCATGCATTTTTTTTCAGAAGTTCTTGGATGATCCCATCCAAATCCAGTGGTGCTGCTGTTGTTCCTGCGTGTCCTGGACTGGACTGGCCACCTCTCACAACTGCAAGTCCTGCAGATCAGCAATACCTGCCCTTGTGATCTAGCAAGGACTTTTCATTGAGTACTGACGTCAGCAGACACCCTCATTTCCCAAACGAAGCATTTTGCAACTCTGGGTGGCCATGACTCTTACATTTCAGTTTCCAGTTAAATTCAGTGGAAACTGGAAGCAGAAAGGCACCATATGCTGCCCATATTCTATTGGTGTATTCTGAATCTTTAATATCTCTAGGTAGCCACATTTTCACTGCTGAGTGGGGCCAGAATTGTTCCAGTCCAAGAAAGGCATTTACACACCTACAGGGCTGAGCTGCCCAGCAATGCATAAGTTACACCGCTTCACTACTAACTAGAGAAAGATAAAAAAATATGAGGATTGAGGGTATTTTATATAATCTTACAAGAACTAAAGATTTTAGAACTCACAGACCCAGACATGCATACTCATTGGTTTTCATTAAAGAAATACTTTAAAATAGCCCTTCATAACACTTTTCTAGTTCTCTAGATTTGGCTTGCTCATCTCTAGATATTATTCCCAAATGCCTTTTAATATAATTTCTGAGGTACTTAGTCTGACTAGTTCTACTTTTTATATTAATAATTTTCCCTTTAAAGAAAGAAATTATTGTCATGAATTAGAATTTTTGTATTTTTTTTTATAACCTCTTTGTGGAAATAATACAAAGTAACATGTCAGAAGGCAAGAAAGAAGGCCAAATGAATGACAAAAGTTGTTTAAAATGCAACTACATTATGTGTTTTTTTTCATGCATGTTAGATTTATGCTTGCATAACGATTAATCAAGTTGACCTTAGCACATGGATGTGGATGTTCATGAGAATGGCAACATGAAGAAATCATTTGGGCTTGTTCTTGATTTTACCCATAACTGAATATAGGTTACACATGCACATACTGCATGGGGTCGGCCATCAGATGTCAGCTTAATATTGACAACTGGCATGTTTGTAGTGCTGTCTATAAGCAGGGTTTTAATCGCTTTCAGCACTGCACTATATAAACAGAAAGAAAAATGCTTGAACAGGAGGGCCTGTTTGGGGCTTTACTTTAAGAACAGGAATTCTTATATTTTGCAGTTTGAAACATTTGTACGTCCCTTGGAAGGGGTGTATCTGGCCAATGTTGACTGTCTGGATGACAAAACTTATGCACTAAGAACTGATTTCATCCTCTCAGGGGAAAAAAAATCACATTGTTATCAAGAAGGACACATAAGTGATTCCCTAGGATATCTGAAATGCTTCATTTCACTTGTGTTCTTATAGCTAACAAACCAAGACTGTTGTAGGAAACTGCTTAAAAAGCTATCACGGCCAGAAGGCCTATCTACATCAAATAGAACAGGCTTTGGATCAGGCATTAAACACTACAATGTGTATCACCCTGTCATTATGTGTGTCCTTTCTCCTTGATTTCTTTCATAGATTTAGCTGTTAGGACTCTATGGCTTCTAGAAAACATCAGCCAATTAGAAGATTAGTTTATAAAATTGATTGTCTTTGGTTTTCTTTCGTAAGGGTCAGAAATTATATTCTCTTCACTGCCTGAAAGTCCAGTAAGAAATCCACTTTGATGGCTAATTCTTGACCTAAATTCTGGGATGGCTTTTGTGTCACTGAACAGGTGCCTTTAAACAACCTGAACTGCAAAATGTGGACTGCATTTGTGGCTGTGCATTGGATCAAATTCTGTATGACCTTGCACACAGCCATCCTGATGAAGGCCTTCTCTTGTTTATGGCCATCAAGATTTAGTAGTCTCCAGCAGCTTTCTCTGGTATCAGCAGGATTCATCATTCAACATCAGAGACAGTGGTTGGATTGTCTTGCATCATTTATTTAATATTCCATAAACAGTCCAGTTTCTGTTTCTCATGCTTACACAAGCAGTGAAAAAAAAACCAAAACATGGCTTATATTGTCAGGCAAGGAGAACTTAACCCACAGAAAATATCAGTGTTTGATGTTAATCACATCCTTGTTTTACACCAGAATAAGTCACTGCCTTCAAAGGAATTAGTCCTAGGTCACACCACTGTCAATGCAGAATGAATCCTGTACTATATGTCTCCTCTGCTTGCAAAGAGACACAAGAAACCTAATCCTTCATTATTTGTCTGTGACATATTTTGCCAGCCAAAAGACTGAATCAACTTTTTTACCCACAGCACTCTCTGTACTTTTGATGTCAGTCTGACTTCTTCTAACTCACCACACTGTGACTAATAAAACAACACCCACAGGTTTCACAAAGGAAAATGTTTATCCTTGCCTAACTCTCTGAGATAAACTTTTAATCCAGCTGGTCTGGAATGCTGTTACCTCACAGTTTTTGTCTGGTACATTTCCATTTGTGTCCATGCCCTTTCTCTATTTTCTTTCCAGGATAGTTCCTAGTCAAGAGTTAAAAATTTTGTCATAAGGAGTCTCATCGAAGTCTTTAAAGAGGAAATTGATTCATATTAGATAGTTAGCAATAAAATTCACATTGAACATGACTGATTCATGTGTTCCACTGTACCTAAGCTGTGTTTGGCTTAGCTCTGGAGAACAAAGGCTTCTGGTCCCTGCTATGCTGTTCCCAACTACCCTAAAGTTTTCTTTATTGATTCAAAGGCTTTCTATTTCCTGTGGTCTTGCAGAGTCATACGAGCACTGGTTTTCTGTGTGGTTAAGGATGCCTTAAATTCTCTGTACACTGAAGTCAGATTGCAGTCCACTACCTTAATGGTACCCAAGATTTCTCCAAAGTAAATGGAGGCCTCAGGTGCCATGATCTGCCGTGTTTACAACACAATGTTAGCATCAGGGATGGCTGAGGAAGTGAGTGTTTGGGGGTTTTGTTGATCTTTTATTTTTAATATTTTCTAGGAAAGTACTCTAAAAAAGAAATTGCTGGGAATTTGGTTTTCAGGGGAACACCACAGTCAACAGTAAAAGGAGAAAATGAGCAATAAATGAACACAAGGAATATCAAATTGCTTTCATTGGGGTTTTCAGGTCACTTTTCCAAAATCAGTTTAAAATGGAAACAGAGCAGCCAAAATGGGAAATTTGGAAAAGGATGTATTTTCCTTGTTAATGTCTGGACTAGCAAACGTACAGCCTGATCTGGGAACTATAAGCCCATTCTTGTCATCTCATGCTTCAATCAGTTGTAGATTCAATGGTAGACTCCATCTCTAATGACACTGGGACAAAACAACAGCATCTTACTGCTGCAACTGTGGGAAAGGTTCAGCCTTGCATTTGACCTTTGTTCTAAAATGCCAATAACAAAGTGTAAAGAGCCTTTGTTTCCAGCACCATTTTGGATTTGGGAATGAATACTTTAAAAAAAGAACAGCTGTGGGAGGGGGTTGTTTGACAGCAGATTAACACAAAAAGCTGATCAGCAGAGTTTCCTTTCAGAGTGGAATCAGGCTTCGAAGGACAAGGGCTGTTTGGAAAAAGACACTAAACACTGATATTCCTCATGTATTTTTCATTACCAGTATTTTCAGTACTATTTCTATTAAACCAATTTGCTTTTTAATAGGTATTAGTCTTACTCTCACCCCAATTGTAATGACTTTCATAAGGCTATCTTTATTTCTTGATAAAGAGTCTGAGAGTAATTTATGACCATTACGTTTTGCTATTGCTTTCCTTTTCCACTGTACTACCAAAGGGGGAAAATGATTTGTAAACTCTTGCTTCTTTCTTCCACCTGTGGCCACAGTTTGAAAATTCAGAGGAACACACACTTGGATAGGAATAAACCAGAAAAGCTTCTCTGTTTCTCTTGTGCAGTCAGTTGTTTTAACACTGTAGAATGCACTGCAGAAGGGTCACCTGTACACAAATCGTAATGATTGCCAGTTCTATTGGAAAGAGACATGGAGTACATACTGGAGGTAAATGCTGGGACATGCATACAATTGATCAGATGAAACCAGCAGTGAAGTGTGTCAGAAAAGATGAACTGCTGTCAGCCCTGCAAATGTAATTATTGTTCACTCAGTTTTGATGTTCTACTTTGGATAAAAGCCATTATCTGGAGCAATAGAAACAGCTGCGCAGAACACCACCCCAAGCTCACTTAGCAGAAGTGCAGACTTCTTAGTTCTGTTTTCCTTAAAATGCAGTTAAACTCTTTCCAATGCTGCAGCTTTGATGAATGATTTTTCTCCCCCTACCGTTACTCCTAGTAAGTTGTGTACCTCGTTAAGGGAAGTACTCAGTGTTCTTCCTCTTTGGTTGTCCTGCACTGACTTAGGTAGAAATACTGAGATAATTTAAGGAAAGTTTTCAGAAGTTACTTTCACTTTAGAAGTCTGACATTTAGTGTGCTGCTCTCCCTAAAACTCAGAGGTGCGCTCACATGCTTCCAGACCAGATGTCAGCTGGAATTTTTTGTCACTGAGAAGTTATGTATGATAGGACAAGGGGTAATGGGTTCAAACTTAATCAGGGGAAGTTCGGGTTAGATATAAGGAAGAAACACATTCACTGTGAGGATGATGAAGCACTGCAACAGATTGCCCAAAGAAGCGTTAAATGCTCCATCCCTGGCAGTGCTCAAGACTAGACAGGACAGAGCCTTAGGTGACATGATCTAATGTGAGGTATCCCTGCCCATGGCAGGGGGGTTGGAAATAGAGGATCGTAAGGTCCTTTCCAACCCTAACTATTCTGTGATTGTACGTGTAATGCCTGGTCCCCAAATACTGGGACCTATCTGAACTGGAAGACAGTTATTTAGAATTCAGATACCCATGTATGTAATGCAAAGGGAAAAAATAGTATTTGGTAAGGGTTGCTTTAAAAACCAACTCAACAGGAATTGTTTTTGTAATTCTTAATATCTAGGATGTTGTGTGTGCTTCCTCATTTCAGAGTAATTTGTTATAAGTCTTCCTTTAGATGCTGTGACATTTATTAGGAGTTATTTATTCTCTAGTGGCTTTAAATGGAATGGGGCTTCTATTGAATGTAAGTAAGGGAGATCAACTGCTGCACAGGGAAATTGTAGGGAAAATTTTACTGTCAGATTCCAGTTAAAGAGTCCAAAATATGGAAATGTATAAAGGGAAATGCTGCAGCTGCTTTGTACTCCCTTCTGAGCAATAAGAGGAAGACTACCGTCAATCACTTCCTTTCTTAAGCTATCCTGATTACCGTGGGCTGCTCCCAGTGTGTTCTCTGTGGTGCAGGCATTTGGCAATTAAAAGTAATTCTGTAGTGCATATACTATGGTTTCAAGGTTATGTATATTTAGAGAAGAAGATGGATCCCTCTTTGAGCCTTTTATGTTTACTTAAATGCACCAGATGAGGTAATGCTTTTGGACAATAAAATAATGACATCTGGAAAGTTTGGCTTTATATTTGTCCTTGTAATTACCATGCAATGCAGTCGTCTCCAAGTAGAGGGAGAAGGTACCTAACCAACACACAGAAAACACTGAAGAAAAAGGGTTATTTGCATCAGGTATCTGTAATAGCATCCTATGTGCTAAATGATGACAAAAAAGTTCTGTGTTGCTCAGTGCAAAGGAGACATGATCATCAGATTTCATTGTGTAGTTTAGGATCAGTTCCTAGATGAGGGTCAGGGAGTTCAGGAGATTACCCTGTAGCCATGGGAAAGTTACTAAAAATTGAAGCTCATTTGCCCATCTATCTCCATTCACCTGTATCCATGGGCTATGACTCTACTGCTGATATTGTCCTAGGCATACTTGTCACTTTAACATGTATAAAAAGATAAACATGCACAAATGGTTATCCAAAGTCAAAGAATATATTTTCTTTTATGAAGATTGTGACTGAATCCCAAATTTCAGACAAACTCCAAGGTCAGTTAGAGGAGATGTGCTGAAAAGTATTTGCCGTTTGGGGCTGCTTGATGGCACTAGCAGGGTTATGTGTTTGCTTGATCGCTGCTGTTCATCATTCAGTTTCTGTCAACCCTTTTCTGTCTGATATGGTATGATATGATTTTCCTGAAAGATTTTTCTACCACCCCATGATTCAGAAGTCTTGCCATAGTTGATAGCTGCTTTACCAAATTGTATAGTTCAAGCCACCTGTGAACAACTTAATCCTTCAATTTCCTACATTTCTAATGGATTCAATAAGAGGAAAAGTAAGATGTTTTTCTAATATCAAATTAAACTCTTGTTCTGAATAGTCAAGATACGTATTTCTGAATGATGCCTTGAGCTAGAACAACTGATTTTATGAAGACTTGTCATTGTTCAGAGGAAAAATGTTCTTTGTTTTATAAATCATTAACAGTGCAGAAGCAATAGGCATATTAGGATATTCTGCAATAAGATGGAGAAAACAATGTCTAAGACCAGTTACTCTCACTGAGTATGAGTAATTCTTTGGGGTACACCCTATATTTTGATAGGACTAACCTGTCTTGCAGGATTTCATGCACATTAAAGACCAGACTGTGTCCTCAAGTACTCAGTGAATGCCTCTAATGTCTGCTCTGAAGCAGCAAGACTGGGCTTCTTAAAAGATCTCACCTTTGCTAGAGGCATAAATAAGATCTGAGTTCTTGAAGAATCAGAAAGTGCTTCCACGGGAACTGTGCATTGCTGAATTGGTTGTAAAAACAAAACCAGGAGGTAACAGTTGCACAAATAGCTTTTTTCATATTTAACAAATCAGCTGTAAGTGAGGTAAAGCACTTCTCTTAATCTTCTCAGGTGTGTGGCATGTTTCTGTCTTTCAGTAAGTTGTATATGTAGATCACTCCAGAAGTATTTGTGCATTGGGCAATATAGAATATCAGGGACAAATGAGGTTTCTTGAACGTCATAGCAGCAGTTTGGCCACCTTTGTGGCATAAGCTGTTTTCAAATCAGCATTGGTGGAGAAGCTTCCACAATCTAAACCAAATAAAAACCCTTCTTTCAAGGCATTCAACAGTTGGACCAAGGAGAAGTCAGAAGGAATGAACCTGGGGAATAAATAATCTCCTTGCAAGATGATTTAACAATAAGGCAACAATGATTTCAGTTTAATGAGTTGGAAGCAGTGTCAACATGCTTCCTCTCCCTGTGGAGGCTGTGCTGTGAACTCAATCAGACAACTGCTCTAGGTGGGAAAATTACTGCCAATGCCAAATGTTTGGTTTTTAAGTTGGCCAAGTTCTCTGATACAGTTCACAGTATGGTCCCAAAAATAATTGATCTGGCACAACAAAAGGGAATCTGTGCTGAGGGATCAAGGCAGGCAAGAGGCAGTACAGAGATACAGGTACTTACTAGTTTTGCTGCCAGAAACTTTGATTCATAAAATCGTGGTCTCAATTGGAGACAGTGGCTTGCTGCAGCCCAGTAGGAGAGAATGGTGGAGTCTATGCTGCCAGATGTTCCTATTCTATCCAAAGTAGAGCATTTTGGCCTCAAATTCCACATTTCTCATGCAAACCCTGGTTCATTCCTGATGATAAGTTCTTGTAAAATCACAATTTATTTTCCCTCGAAGTAGCCTAAGCAAGGGGGGGGTGGGAGTGGGGTGGAGAAGGGAGAGAGGGCAATAGCGTTTCTGAGACATTTTAATTACAAAACCCAACCTTGTGGCAAGGTGCTATTTTTAGTTAAACAACTAATAATAAATCAAAATGCTTCTTCGAACCTAATTAACCAATAATAATTACCATAGCAACGAGTTCTTTATGTAACACATGCTGAAAACACTCTTAAAGAAGCAGAACAGCTTTACTTTCCCAGTTCTCCCAAAGCAGACAACACTAGTCTAATCCGGTGTTGAAGACAACCCAAAATAAGAAAGCAAAATAGAAAAACAATTCAATAATTCCTATGGGCTCATTTCAGGAATTAATGAAATTCCTGCTCTTTAGGACTGATCTGCCTTGAGAATGTCCAGCTGGAGATTATATTGGAAAAATTTCTTCACCTTTCAGCTGTGTTTTGCCAAGTTCAGTCCCAGCACTGCTCTGTTTCTATGCAGCAGAACAAAATAACCTGCTGAAGATGTTCATAATAGGTTTATTTCTGCAGAGCACACTAAGGTTTCCTTCTGTAATAACACTTAAGTTCAGCGTCCTCCTGGATTTCAGAATTGCTTCTAAACTTTTTTAGCTTTCTCTCCTCCACTTCCACTATGCTATCCATGTGAATGTGTACTACTGTTGGTTCAGCTATTCGTAATGAAAATTGTCTGTAGCAACTATTGTCTTTTAGGGCTAGCTTTGGACTCATTTCCAATCTGTTGGGTTTGTTCCCATGTATTCACATTTCCTCAGGTTACAGACTCTTTGGAAGTACTGGGGTCTGTGACTCAGTCAATCACTACATGCTCCATGCATGTCAACTAATGGTAGGTCTTAGAAAGCATGAATAAGGGAACTCTACAGCCAGCCTAATGGCTTTATACTCCCTGATGGAAAATTGTACCTTTTCAAAGAGGAAACTCATGGCAAAATTGAAACACAATTTGGTTACAGTTTTTGAAGTTTTGAAACTTCTGGAATTTGCAAACTCTTCCTTAACTTCCTCCCAGTTGTTCATAAACTCACAGGATTCTGTGTAAGCTCCAAATCAAGGCAAACTCAATTAAGCGCTCTTAATAGCAGAAATGCTTACGAATTGTTGCTGTGCTTAGCCCAGCTTTGCTTTCAGTAACTCACCTGCATCCTTCTGAATTTCCTGTTTCCTGAACTACATTCAATTCTGTTAAAAAGCTGCCTGTGGCTGATTCACCTGCCACTTTCCTACAGACTTGTGAGCTACTTTACAGTCTTTTCAAGTAATTTCCCTTTTCCTGTTCTTACATTACTATCTTGTACCTGCTCTGATTGATGCTTCTTCCTGACCAGCTGTGTCCAGTGCCTTTTGTTTCTTTGAGATCTTGTGGCTCCCAAATCAACTCACAATATTACCCTGGTTTCAGATGTCTTGGCAAAGCCTTATTTACACAATGAGTGACAGATAAAAATGAAATTATTTGAAATAATGCATACTGTCCAACTTAATCTTGCCTTTCTTGTCTGAGCTGTGGCCTCTCCTTCCATTGCCTTCAGTTTTACTAGTTGTCATGTTGATTTTGCAAAGGGTTCTGAGGTGCTTGTATGAAGGACACTTTGTAAATGTAAATTAATTTGACAAGTAAGTGATTTCTCCGTGAACTAAGTTATTAATCACATCCTTTGAGAAATATGAGAATCAAAGTTTTGGAGTAAAAATTTTAATGATTGCTTCTAATTATCTGCATGACCTTGTCAACTAACTTTCTTTAGCTCTGTTCCTCCTATTATGTGGTTATATACAACTGCAGGTTCAGCAGGGGCAGTGCTGATCCTTAAACGTGCTTCCAAGCAGAATGGTAATGGGTACCTTCTTGTTTGCTTTACTAAGTATTCAAGAAGCAGACATCTTCAGAGCCTTATTTAACCTCAAAACATATCGCTCATGGCTTTTTAAGATCACTTGCCGTCTCTGCTACAGTTGCTTATTTTGTGTGCTGTGCAAAGTACAGATAGACCTTGCACATAAATCACTCAAAAATGCTGTGAAAAGATTTTCTTTTTTCTCATGGTATACCATGGCTTTCCTACTGTGTGATCATTGATTATCTTCAGGTCGATCAAAAAGACATGAAACTGTGTACATCATATAAAATCAGTGTTCCCTATCTTGTGGCCCTGATAGGGAGTAGAAAATCCTGCAAGACTGCTGGAATTGTCCACAGTAAACTGTAGAAAAAAGAGTGTCAATGAGGCATTCAGCTCTTATACATCTCTTTCATTCTTTTGTTAATAACAGCACTAGATTAGTATCTTTGCAAGGTACAGTACTTTACTTTTTATATTGTTTTCAGTCAGACTGCTATGTATAAGAAAAGCAGATTCTGCCTCTGCTTAAACTGTTGTTTTGTCTGTAACGTATTTTCCATAATTCCCTTTGTCCAAATCAAATTACACGCTCATGAAATCTAATTGAAGGCCAAATTCTACTGCATTTGCTCTAAGGAGATCTGCTGAAGTGAGTGGCACTAGTCCAGAGTATTAGCAGAAGTGGGTGACTGAACTGAGTTCATGGAGAATTTGCAATTGAATTTGCAAGCAAACAAAAGCTTCCTGACATTGCTTTCACTGTTGAAAAGCACATTTCAGATGTTGTGAAAGGTTCTTTTTTTTCCCCCTGTATTCTAGCTTTCCGTGTGAATGAGCATTGATTATCCTCAAGCCAGTCAAAAAGGTATGAAATGTAGACTTCTCCAGACACCTACAGCTGATTTCAGTTGTTTTCCTGAACAACATAATTCTGAACTGGTGTTATCTAATGTCAGCTCATCATATGGCTCTTAGTAGGTGGCACCAGAAAGGATTTATCTCATGAGCCTATTTATTGCATTCACTGCTTTATCTTGGAGCAAAGGCAGAAAGTGTCTGGAGCAACCTGTTTCCGGTAAAACAGGGTTAAGTAGATAACAGGGGAGAAGCAGTAAGCACAGAAGTGGAATAGTGATAAAACAGTGAGACAAAATAGTCTCAAATTTGTCCCTTTTAAAAAATAAAATGAATAATGCTGTAAGTCAGTAAAATGAGTAAGAGGGAGATGAATGGGGAATGATCAGTCACTGTTTCCAAGCATGACAAGGCCCTCAAATGATAAGGCTGTGAATTAAAGCAAAAAAAAAAAAAGAAACAAAGGAAAAATTTTTATCACAAAGTGCCTAATAACATTGTAGAAATCTGTCATTGAACACTATAGGGCCAAAGGTACAATTAACCTTACAGTTAGAAAGGTCTCAGAAAAAGTTAAGTGTAGAGTATGCCACCTCCAGCTCAGAGATACTGTGAACCACAGAACCCTGAACGCCAGGAAGATGCAAGGATCATGCTAACTGCACTGTATTTCTCACAAGCTTTACCTAGACACCTGTAACTACCAAAGGTTAAACAAAATTTCAGCTGGATCCAGGATATAAATTCTTATTTAATCATGACATATAAATTGTAGATGAATATCCTATACTATTATAGAGCAATACTCCATATTCAGAAATACGGTCATACGTGAAGCTAAAGCGTCTGCCAGATGCATTTAGTTTGATATCAAATCTTACTTTCAAACCCACATGAATGTGAGGAGTGAGACCTGGAGATCTGAGACAAAGCTTCACAATGAGATTAAGTGGTTTTGCTACGTGTATTCTCTCTTCTGTTAGGAGAAGTAACACTGATTATAAGATAATACTGCAAAAATGCAGCCTCTAGCCCACCGTGTTCTGCAACCACCAGTTCTGGTGTGTTCAAGAATATTTTGTCAAAACATCCCTGGATGTGTGCTTTATTTGTGTACTCATACATACTGTTTATCCTTGTACTCTTACTTGGGCACTCTCTGTTTTCTTCTATCAGAGACAGCATCCTGCATGATGAATGCCTGATCTGCTCTGACATGGCTGTTCTTATGTCATGATCCGGGTGGCTTTGCTGGGCAGGTGATGCAGCCGCAGGGTAATGTAGCCTCTTCCTGCTCCAGGGCTGGTCTGTTAGTGTCTCTAACTGGACCTTGTCAGGAAGATGGGGAACAGCAGTTTGCCAACTCTTGGCTGGTTCACTGTGTCTCAATGACATCTCTAGTTAAGATAGCAGTCAAAGCATCTTGGCTTATATGCTGAATTTGAACAAAATTGGACTTGTGGACTTATTTTTGACTCTTGAGCCTCTCACAAGTTAGAAAAAAAAGGCAGGATGAAGTGGGAACTGAGTGGAGGTCACATGAATTTGTAACCTGTAACAAAGATAAGGTGTCGCATATGAAGCTGCTGAAACAGCAGGTCTGCGTTCTGTCTCTAGTATATGAGGATATTAAAAGTTTCTCACTCAGTTTCCCACACAACCTCCTCTTCAATGGTGTCAATGTGCCCTGTCTTCCAGAGCACAAAGAGGTATCAATGAAAGACAAAAAAACCACTGCAATTTACGTTGTCCAAGGACGCACTCCCATTTGGCTCTTTAAAATTCATACTGCAAAAGGAGGAAACTGGGACACACCCTGTACAAGGAAAAACAGTGCAGCTCTGACATACACCTCAGTGAAGAAAAGGTCCGTGTCTCTCCTGTTGAGTGATTCAGAATTCAGACTGTGTAAGATTATGCTTTGGCATCAGCTGAAAATGGGTTTATTTAATTTGGTCAATAATAACAGAATAATTATTACCGCTGATAGTAATTCTTAACTAACTGGTGCTCTTTGTTTTCCTTAGTATGGCTTTCTTCTCAAACTAAGCCATGGAACAAATCACAGAGTTACTTTTGCAAAAAAGCCAGTGCAAAACTAAATTGTTAATTATGTTTGTAATCATTCCTGTCTAAAGCCCTGTATGTCATTCCTTGAAAACCTCATTTGTGGTTCATATAGAGTTTAATGCTCCCAAATACTGCATATTTCTTTCTCAAGATAGAGAGAACTTTACACTTTTGATGCCTGTAATTAAGATCCAAGAGATTCTTCTACACAAACTTTCCTAACCATTACTTTTACAGCCTGTATGACTGCAGAGCAGTCATTCTATATCTCTTTCTTTTTCTCTTTCTCTTTCTCTTTTTAAACAGATATTGTTTCTTCCCCTGTCTGATCAGCCTTATTTGTTGTTTATTGCAGATAGCAGCTCAGGCAGTGTTATTTATGTGCATGAACACTGCAGGAATATTCATTAGCTACCTGTCAGACAGAGCACAACGCCAAGCCTTCCTGGAGACCAGAAGATGTGTAGAAGCCAGGCTGAGACTAGAGACAGAAAATCAGCGACAGGTATTGGATAAACAATTCTATCCTTTTATTAATTGGAATTTATAATTGCACAAAACGGGGCTTGCTGACTCCCGTGTGGTGCCATCTGATTTGTTCAGGTTAAGAGAGTTTCACGCTGTTTATTTGCTGATGTGTATCGAACTGATATGACATCTTAATGATCTTCATTGGGAAACAGGATGAATAGAGAATGACTGTTCGTTGTCCTTTCCCATAGAAGAAGAGGCCATCAAATGAAACAGCAACTGATAAGTGTTTAAAATTGGTTCTTTACACGAGGGGTTAAACTGGGGAACTTCTTATTTCAGAGTGTTGTGGATATTAAAACTCATATCCTTAAATGAAAACTAAACAAATTCATGGAGGTGAACTCTATCTAGGCAGAGAAAATGCTAAAACAACACCTCTGGCTCACGGATAAATTTTTGGAGCTGAGACATTGCAGGGAAGTATCACTATCTGCTTTCTCTGTCCTTAACACTTCCCTAAAAATCTGCTTTTAGCTACTGTGTGCAGTAGCATATTGGGTTAGGTAAACTTTTTATTTGAACAGGTATGACTATTCTTAGGTAGATCATCTTTTCCAATACAGAATAAGAGACATTGAATCAAAAAAAATTTGCTGCTTAATTTTTTTTATAAGAAGGGAACGTAAATGAGATGTAGCATGCCATACCTGTTTGGCATTCTGATTGAAATATCAGAAAGCACCCTGCTGCTTAAAAACTTGCATAACGATCAAAATACAACCTATGTGCATATATACATATATATGAATGTTACACTGCTATTTCATGAACTCAACCTGTCATAATACATACTTCTTCAAAGTCATGCAGAGATCTGGGAAGATGTCATATTCTAGACTTTACTGACTAATGAATGCATGACTGTGCTGAATAATCCAAGTTTCTTGTGCCAGAACACCAGATGTTGCAATAAGATGAGGGGTGATGGCTTTAAACTAGAGCAGGTGAGATTCAGGCTGGATGCGAGGACAAAATTCTTTACAATAAGTTTGGTAAAATACTGGTACAGGTTGTCCAGAGAGGTGGTGGATGTGCTATTCCTGGAGGCATTCAAGGCCAGGATGGATGTGATTGTGGGCAACCTGATCTAGTTGAATATATCCCTTCAATTGGAGGGGGGTTGGACTACATGACCTTTGAAGGTCCCTTCCAACCAAAACCGTTCTATGACTCCATGATCTTTCCAGCCATTGCTGACTGAAGAGGCTTGGAGGGATGTTATCTGGGATGCTCTGTTCTCATTTTGTCTAGAAAACAGCATATTTATATTTTTGTTTTGTTTTGTTTTGTTTTTTGTTTTTGTTATTTTTTTTGCATTTTTCCTACTTTCTAATCTTTTATAAACTAAGATTTTATTAACTTCACTTTTATAATTTTGGGATGGGAAGTTTGCTGTAAAAATCTTTATAAAAACACTAGCAATCGTTTCCCCCTGTTCCAGATGATTCTGAGAATTCTCCATTAGAATTGTTTACTGAAATTTTATTTCCTATTAGGAAATTTCAGGCAGATATTCTCCATTTGGGTGGGTGTCCTGGTCAGTAGTAGCAGTCATTTTTCTCCTTCTTAGTAGCTGGTGCAGAGAAGAATGGAGAAAAATGACTGCTACTGCTGAACCAGGGACAGTTGTCTTAGAAAGAATCAGACTTTTTCTGTTTGCTTTTTTTTGGTTTTTTTTTTTTTTTTCTTTTTTTTTTTTTGTTGAGGGATGAAGTAGGAGTTGGCTCTGAAACACTTGTTTTTAATCAGTTACTGTTGAACTCTGTATTTGGTTGTGGATAAATGCGTTGCAAGGCTTCAAGGTTGTTCCATCCCTTGAAGGCAGAACTCACTGAGGAGGTACTTCATTGAAGTTGAGACTCACCCATAACCAAATAAAGTAGTATGTCACAGGTATAATATGACTGCAAATGCATATGGGAAAATGTATTTGGGCCAAGAAAAATGCCCACAGGAACAAAAAGACAGACATCAGAGACACCAAATGAAAGATCTTTTCTAAAACTGGATTTAATGATAAGCTGACCCAAAATTTAGGAATGAAACATTTTGAAATATTTGTTATTAGTCTTGTTGGAAGTTTGAAGCTGTGCTTTTATGAATATCTGTAAATATATATCTGAATAATAATCCCAATATTATTCTTTTCAACTTTGTATTTAGGAAAACAAGCACAATATACTCCAATACTGGAATGTCTTGGATGGAGAGCTTGTTTTCCTCAGTCTTCTAGTATTTCCTTTGCCTCTGCAGTAGTAGCTCACTTAAGCAATTTCTAAACATATCTTGTTTAAGAAGACTGGCAATACCACTGCTTTTCTTCAATAGTTTATTTATGCTTACTTGACCAATATCCATAGGCAGTAATTCTATGAGTGTTAGCATTTTTCTGTCTTGAAGACGTATTTCATGATGCAGGGAGTCTGTAGTTGACATTACTGCAAAAATTATATTAGCTGTTAATGCATATCACATTTCTAAAAGTAAGGATTAAATACTGATGAAACCTAATAAATGCATTCTGCGGCTTTCTAGAAAATAGCTCTGATAAATGAAGGGTGAAGGGACAGGTGAAAACAGTGTGTGCAGTCAAATTGTCGTGATGTAGCTTACAAAAATTACTAAAAATGTTCCTGAGGAGATAAAAATGTGCAATGAAAGTAGAGCAATAAGTATTTGTGTAATTCTTCCAGATAATGATTCCAGGAATTACAGATTCTGTTCCACTTTGACTTATTTCTCCTCCAGTTCCCATAAACGAGCTAAGCATAAGGTTTCTTACAGCTGGGTCAAGATTTTTGTGGCTTTCATTGGTAATACTTTTCATAGTAAAGGGTGACACCATAATCAAAATCTCTCAAGATCTGTTTCCATCTCACTCAGCTTCCCCTTCTTAAATTGAAACTAATAGGTAATTACAATTAGGTTATTTTATTGACATATCTTACATACGATGCATTATATGAAGTATGACAGCTTGCCAGATAGGTCCAATAGGGTCTGGTTTTGTCATTCATTTAAATCAGAAGACCAGTAAAATTAAAGTAAAAAAAAAGAACATGAGTTAAAAAATGCAACAAAGAATGGTATGCTTTTCCACAAGGAAATGCAGAATAATATTCCAATTTTTAATAAAGTTCATATAAATGCTTCAGGTACATAATCATGGAATTGCATTTTGTGGTCAAAACCAAGAGATATTTATGTATTTCTAGATAAATTTCAGATTGATAGCGTGATTTTTTTTCAGTGGAAGCAGTTTCATTCGTATTTTTTGTAAAACTTGTTAAAAAAAGAATCTTATGAGGATTGAAAATTTCTTTTGTATTGCTCTTTGTGCTACTCTGAGCTGAAATTTGAACTGTAAGGCATAATGGCTTGTTTTCCAGATATTATTATTCTCCATCAGTGTCTTCCCTCTGCAGGTTTAAGGACTCCTTGCTCTATTTCAGTATTGCTGTGAGGTTTTCCAGTTTGACAGTCAAAGCTTTTTTTTAAGGAGCCTGGCCAAAGTTTTTCAAGGCTTTAAATGACATTATTTACAGTTTCCGTTTCCAAAGCTCCATACATTTAAGCTCCTACATCTTTTTTCATCCTTTCTCCTTCATCACCATTTACTTTCAGCAAATTTTTGAGTAAAATTTCCCAAAGTATTTCAACAAGTCAGGAGCTTCAGTAGCATTTTCACAAGTGACTGATTCAAAAGGATCTGATTATTTTCATTATTACTTTTTTTTTTTTTTTAAGCACCTGGCATTGTTAACAAATGCATATTAGCACTTTCGATTATAATGAATTTTATAACTCTAATTACTCTCTTAATAAACTGAGCAGTATTGTAGATACAAATAGACTTATTCCAGCAGTCATTGCTAATGATGTTTATACACTTAACTGCATGGCATTTTCTGTGTGACACCATTTGGAAATCCCAGTGTTCTGTGAAACTAAAGGAACATCTGCTTCTCCTTCTTTCCCCATTTTCACTAGAATATTAGAATTTTGGTTAAGATCTAAAACATTTCAGAGCTTGGCTTAAATAAATGAGACTCTACTGCTAATGTGTACGAGATAGAACGTATCATAGAAAGACAGAATATCAGAGAAACATGCTAGAGAAGATAGCTCAGACAAAATAACATGGAGTAAAACCAACCTCGGTTTACCAGTTACTGGTCAAATCATTAATTTAAATATTTTTCTAATAAATTGTAACTAGCTGCTTATGCTTAAGATATGTACCTATATCAACCAATCAAAAACGGCAGCCATTAAAATGTCCTCCACTTTTGTGTTCAAAACCTTTTAACTATCAATAAGCAATAAACATGAGGTTCTCAAATTTCTGAAGTCCATTTTGTCAAGGGCAACAAGAAAAGCTTCTACAGGAACACTATGGAAAATGTTGACCCCCATTGGAAGGAAACAGGAAACTTGCCTACCCAGAACATGGAGAAGGCTGAGGTACTCAACAACATTTTGCCTTGGATTTCACTGGCAAGAGCTCCAGACACACTGCCAAGTCATGAAAGGCAAAGGCAGAGACTGGGAGAATGAAGAACTGCCTGCTGATGGAGAATATCAGGCTCAACAACATCTTAGGAACAAGAAGATGTTTAAGACCTGATGAGATGCAACTGCAGGTCCCGAAAGAAGAAGCAGATGAAGTGGCCAAGGCACTATCCATCACATTTGAGAAGTCATGGCGGTCTGGTGAAGTTCCCACTTACTGGAAAAGGGGAAACATAATGCCAGTTCTTAAAAAGGGAATAAAGGAAGACCGGGAACTACAGGCTAGTCAGTCTCATCTTGATGCCCAGCAAGATCAAGGAGCAAATTCTCCTGGAAATAGGGCACGTAGACAATAAGTAGGTGATTTGTGAAGCCAACAGTGCTTCACTAAGGGAAAATTGTGCCTGATAAGTTTGGTGCCTTCTATAATGGGTTACAGATTTGGTGGATAAGGGAAGAGTAACAGCTGTCATCTACCTAGACTTGTGCAAAGCATTTGACTTGTCTTTAAACTGGAAAGACACAGATTTGACAGATGGATAAGGAATTGGTTGCAAGCTCACGCTCAAAGAACTGTGATCAACAGCTCCATGTCTAATTGGAGATGGGTAGCGAATGTTGTCTCTAAAGTGTTGGTATTGGGACTGGTGCTGTTTAACATCTTTGTTGGCGACAGACAATGGGATTGAGTGCATGCTCAGCAAGTTTGCTGACATCATGCTGTATGGCGCAGTCAACCATTCTTTAATTCCATGGTTTCATTTCAACAATATCATCACTTTCTACCACGTGTGTGGAATTTTGGGTCAATATGTTGATTTGATATCTGTATGTTTCAAAAGGGTTAACACACAGCACTGTACTTTGTTCATAACCACTTCAAAAACATTGTCTTACTTTTTAGCTTGATTTTATCATTAAGACACAGTAGCTAATTCTGCTTTTTTAACATATGGGAAATGAAAATAGAAAGTATAACTTACTTTCTTAATTAGATGCTGCAAAACTTTCAAAAAACAATGAGTATGCAGTTCTCATTGCGAAAATACTGTGAGATTGCCTTAATAAAGAACAGGAACCTGCATTAAATTTCATTTTCATTTCTATTTTTCATCACACAAAATCCCTAAGTTTTAGATGAATGACATATTAAATCCAGGCACATATTGAAGTGATGACTTTATGAAGAATCGAAATCATAATCTATCTCTGGTGTTCTTAACCGTTCTTTCTCCTGCAATTCATATTCATTTGAAACCTGTCTAGCATTTTAAACCCTCACATATTATAATTTAATTATAAAGTCTTTTAGATAACTGTCACTCTGCCTGTTCCTCCACCACATACAAACAAGTTACACATAGCTGAAAATTAAGTATTGGGAGAGAAAGTTGATATTTGACTTACAAAATTACTTGTGACTGAAGATGGAAATTGAAGGCTTAAAATGATTAGGAAGGGTACATCCCAGAAGCTAAGTAGCTAAACGGCTTTAAAAATCAGTCCAGCTTCTTATCTTGTAATAAAATTGCAATGTTACATCATTGCTGTTTATAGAAAAGTCATTTTACTTATAAGATATATATGTCATGGACACACTTCTACTCTCCATCCAAGACTTCAGTCAACCAGTAAGACTAATGAAGTCTGGATAAAGCAATAGGGAGATATTGGTGGGAAGTTGTTTTCAAGCTAAGCAAAGTTGTTAGACTCTATCCTACTAACATGAATAACCTGTGAAATTGGACTAGTTTTCAAAGGAAAAATAACATAAAGCCCTTCTGGAACATTTTATTTGCATTATTTCTGGTAGATTTAGAGCACCTGATAGCACCCTGTGAAAGAAGGATCTTCTCTGCAGTTGTTTGAGATGACAGGTGACGTCAGTCCAGATTTGTGTGATGCTTATATTTGTCCTTCGGCAAGGTGTTTGTTCTTGTTCTCACTGTAGCAGGCTCTTCATCATTCATGACAAGAAATTTCCTTATGTGTTGTGCAGAACTCACCAGCAAAGCTGCACTGCCACTGCTGGGCTAAACTATTGGGTGGACTGAACTCAAATCAGAAAGAAATCATCCAGGTTTGAAGCCCTAAGTCAAATAAAGAAAAGCATTTTACTTTAGCACTACATTTCTGCAGTCTCAGTGGTTACCTACTATTAGAAACTACTAAAGACTCAATGCATTAGTCTCTTTAGCTGTCCTGTTTGCATCCTTCTCCAGCACAGTATTAAGCAGGCACACCCCTTTCTTTGCAGGTATCATCTAAAATTCCACTAAGAGAAGGTCCTTTTATATGGAAATAAAGCTCCTTCTTGACGTCTACTTTAAGCCTTATGAATATTTCCTTTGGATGTTCAGCATCATGACAGAGAAAACAGAGATGAAAGCTAGAAGAAAGAGCAACTAAGAGAGTTGTGGGGAACAATCACTGTCTGTAGTCTTGCAAGGACTACTCAAGCAAGAAGGTCCTGTCTGGCAGCATGCCTAATCCACCAGGCTTCTGAAGATGCGGGAGTCCTCTATGAGAAGAGTCCTCTATGAGAGCACCCTAGCAGACAATTCCTTCCTGCAAGGTCTATCACTGGCTTACTGAACACCCACTTTCCATCTAATCTTTCTCATAGGAGATTCCACAAATTCAATTAAAGCCCATTTTGAAAGTTAAAACAGTTTGGGTGTTATTCATTCAACTTGCACAAAGGATTTGAGCTCACCACCTTACAGAACCTTTCACCTAGGTGAGAAGAGGGTGGTTTTATTTTCTGTGTATGAGCACATTCTATTTTTCCAGTGTGGGTATGAGGGCTGTAGAAGGAGAAGACACCCCTTAGTATTCAGAACAGTCTGCTGTTGACATATTTAATCTCTCCTGCCTGTTATCTTCAGAAAAACTGTAATCCTGTCTTAATCTCTTTTTCCATTAGAAAGCTGATCTGTTTGACCATTTGTTTCCCTTCTACTTGCAGAAGATTTCATTCTCACTTTCCTCTGCAACAATCTCTGTTTCCCACAACTTTTTAATCTCTGCAGATTGATGAACTCTATTCTGTTTATTTAAAAAAAAAAATCTAGAATTTAATCAACCATCAGTATTTTGTAACATCTAACATAAGAGCAGATTGGACTAGGATTGGAAAGGACAATTTAAGAGGTTAAACACTATAAAGTCTTTCTTTTATACATATATGGGTACTGAGAATATGAAAATCCCTCTAAATTGGTATGAGGATAAAGTTCAGATTTGGTTTAAAAATAGAGTAATCTGAATTTTAGAGATCATATGACCCTCCTTTTTAATTGTAAAAGAAGTTTAAAACTCATCACAAATAAAAATTGCAATCACAATAATTAAGGTTTTATTTGTAAAGGGCAAAAATAACCTCACCATTCTGTGTAAACCTCTGGTTAGATACTGCATTTTAGTCTGCTTTTTTTCTTTATAGGAAACGATCTGTTAAATGTGAAATGCTCAGAAATGTTTCACATTTATTTAGACTTTCACCTTGCACTTTTCTCCAAAGAACAACAATCCCAATAGAAATTTGTTCTTGTCATTGTGCCTCAGGTACTTAGAAGATCAAACTCAAAAGCATAACTGTCGTGGTTTGAGGCGTAAATCAATCTGCCTGCCCACTCACTCCTCCCAACCTTCCTTTCCCCCCCCACTTTA
>JASSUY010019665.1:0-38396 GCA_032466535.1 Forpus xanthops
TGTTGGAACAAGTCCAGAGGAGGGCCATGAGGATGATCAGGGGACTGCAGCACCTCCCATATGAAGATAGGATGAGAGAGTTGGGGCCATTTAGACTGGAGAAGAGAAGGCTGCGTGGAGACCTCATAGCAGCCTTCCAATATCTGCAGGGGGCCTATAGGGATGCTGCGGAAGGACTCTTCATTAGGGACTGTAGACATAGGGTAATAGGTTCAGACTTAAACAGTGGAAGTTTAGACTGGATATAAGGAAGTTCTTTACTGTGAAGGTGATGAGGCACTGGAATGGGTTGCTCAAGGAAGATGTGAATGCTCCGTCCCTGACAGTGTTCAAGGCCAGGTTGGACATAGCTTTGGATGACATGGCTGAATGTGAGGTGTTCCTGCCCAGGGCAGGGGGGTTGGAGCTAGATGGTCTTGAGGTCCTTTCCAGCCCTTACTATTCTATGATTCTATTTCAATAAATACATATGTATATAAGCTTAGGTCTTTTTCTATGTAAACAATTTTTTTTGCTTCGTTTCTGAATATTCTTGTCATATCTCATCACATTACATTGCATCAGATGGGTAAAACTGTAAACATGACACTGTTTTCACAGTTTGAATATTTCAACAAGAAATCAGTTCTGTGTATTCATGCAGATCTCAAGTACTTTTTACACAAAACATAGCTTTCACTTTATTTACATTTATTTGCAATTTTTAAAGTAAAGTTTATTTCATCTTCTTGACGTTTCTGTTTAAGCTTTACATCTTAAAAGTTTAAATGGGTTTTTTATTTCTTCTTTCCTTGTATTAAAAAAAAATACAGCTCTCACATAAAAGCCTGAATTCCAAACACTTGAGTTCATTTCCTTTTCACCTTTTAGTGTTCTTGCTAGAAACTTGGTTTCATTACTTTTTATATTAAAGATCCCTATCTAAAGTACCTATGTAATATTTTAAGAGATATGTGTGAAAAGTGATAGAAGGCACTGAAGAACAATTCTGTCCTCTTATTACTTATAGACCATGGTCCCAATAACCAGAAATGCAACAAAGCTGTTATGGGACAGTAAAAATGTGGTTTCTACCTCACAGCGGGCCCTATGGGGGATGAGTCCCTGACATATTTCTATGTACTGAGAACATCTTGGGTTTCTTCCCTTTCCACTCATCACCTGTCAGAGCAAAGCTACAAACTGAGCAGGATGTATGTAAGCAGAGAGATGTCTTATAGGGATTTTAAGCTCTGCATGGGCAGATCAGGGCTTTCTCCTGTATGTACACCTTTCTGCTTTTACTTATTGAGCAGCATCATTAATGACTGGTGAAGTTCCTCTAAATTCTGTTCTGCTCATTATTTTTAACTTCATATCTTCACCGTTCAGGGTGAGACTCTTGCAAGATACCAAATGAACACTAGATGGAATGCTCTTTAAGAAATTAAGTGCTTTTTTTGAGATCCTTCACATACAGTTTAGTACACACCAAGATATGCAACTTCTCAAGGATGCAGGCTCTTTTTAAATACAAGTTGTATGTTTTGTATTTCTTAGGCACACCTATGTTGTATTGTTCTGTAATAGCAGAATGACATTTTATATGTTCTTTGACAATGCTATTGTACAACTGTTTTCATGTAGTTATTTCCACTGTATACTGCCACTGGAGAAATATTTCCAAAGTTTCGAAAGGAGGAGCCAAACTGAGAATCAAAAGTATTCATCTGATTGATAAATGTATTTGAAGAGCTAGAGAATTTTGAAAAGGAATATAATAATATAATTTTCCCAGAATTTTTGAATCCTTTCTGGTTTGCCTTTGAATAAGTTTCTAGTCCCTGGCATTACTTAATAGCCATGATAATGTGAGAAAAAGAAAAAGAAAAAAAACAACCAACCAAAATAAAACCCCACAAGAACAGTAATGACATCACAACCCCACAAAAACTCACTGTGTGCAGTGGAAGATTCCTTATTTTAAAGTTAATATTTGGATTAACTTCCTCCCCATTTTAGGGATTTATATCGTGACATATTTATTTCTCTTACATTGCTAATGAGGTTGTAAACAAAAAGAAAACCTGTGACAATCACTTACAGTTACTGGTAAGCACTGTCATATTTAGACTAAAGCATCTACTTTGCTAATACTTCAGAAATATTTCTGAGGTTGGGATTTTGAAGGGTTTTTTTTCCTTCCTCTATCCAGAGGTAGGAACACCATGAAAGTTAAAATTGTAAGATTTTACTGGTCAAAATTGATCTGATTTAAAACTCTGGTTTTCTTTTGGTCAGTGGCTCCCTTCCACAGCGAACTAACACAAAAGATTTAACAGAACTCTCCAGTGCCTTGACAGCAGTTTTTTCTTCACAGATTTTCAGATCTCAGCAGGACAAAGTAGCATTTCAGTAGCTTTTTTTTCAAACAAGTCCATATGGTAGTTGAGGTAGGTTTAGCTAATTACTTCCATAACCTGCTCTTCTGGTTTAACGTGTGAGAAGCCTTTCCAAAGAGACAGTAAGACAAGCTTAGCTTTGCTGTCTTCAGTTGGCATACCTCTCTTAACTCTGGCAGCATCCAATATGTGCTGAGGTTGACATGATAAAAAGTACAGGACTTTAAGATGGCTGTGAGGGAATGTCAACAGCCTACAGAAAGTACAGATCATACCTTATGTTTGAATAAAAAGACTATGTATTTTTTGTAAAAGCTCAAAATATTCAAGAACAAAAAAAAAGAAGAAATAAAAAAAGATCCCTCCATGACCAGCTTGTCCTTGAATATATAAGCTAACATTTAAAACTTTAAATTATAGAATCATAAACTGGTTTGGGTTGGAAGGGACAATGGACTATTCTACTTCTGATCATCAAAACATAGGGCTGGGATATCTCCTCCACTCAGCCAAAACTTGAAGGGAGGAAAAGGGAGCCCCCCCCCAAAAAAAAACAAAGCCAAAAAGCGATATCCTCTTCATCAGACCATGGTGAGAAACAGTATTAATACACATTTGGGCACTGCTTTTCAACACTATCTTAACTAAAACTCAACTGCTATCACTCAGCAGTTATTAAAGTTTAGAGATTACTGCAATATTTTATTTCTAGCCTCTTTTGAACTGAGCCACCTAAACACATCGTGCAGCGCTAGTCAACAGAGTGCTATCGGAATATCAACACTATTTTAAAGTGGATTCAATTTCATAGGCTTTGAAATCAAGATATAAATAAGGAATATTATGCCACATAGAGTAATTTTTAAGTAAAGTTTACAGACAGTTAGTGCAAAGTTAACAAAATTCCTTCTCAAAGGGATTGACACAAGTAAACTTGGGAAAAATGTTAAAGTAGAAATTCCAAAAAAAATAATATTTGGCATAAACTAACTTACATATTCTAAGAGTAATTAGAAGATGGGAAAACCTAAGAGGTGGAAAGTAACTGAAAAGTGGAGAAAAAGTGAACTTAAATTATATACAATCTTTGTTATTAGAAAAAAATATATCTTCAATATACTTCTGAGTTGCAGAGCAATATAAAGATTTTCTGGAGACCTTTGTAAATCATATTGATGAAAGGAGAAAGAACATATCCTTATTTATTTCTTAAGGTATCATTCATGGTCAATAGGTTTTGAAATGATCCTTTGCTTGCTTTTTCAGAGATATTTCGGCTTTACAGCCCCCAATGATAAATTTAAAGATTTCTTCACCAGCATTACAAAGAAGTAGTCAAAATTATGTATCAGATGTTTTCACGGAAAAACTGAGGCTCCAGGTTTTTTCCAGACATGAACTGGGTGATCACATTATACAAATCTCTGCCAGAGGGAAAAGGAGTGGGGCAAACTATTATATTGGTGCTGATACGCTCTATTTTTGACCATTTAACCTTTTATAATAGATTAGATGGAACCTGAGGACAAGATTGATTCAGAATAATATTTAGACCCTGGAAAAATCTCCTCTGCCATGTAAGACCATCAGCAAAGAATGAGACAAATTCTGCGTGATATTTTGCTTAAATATTTTGAAAAAAAAAAAAAGGCAACATAAAAATTCCTACATTTATCATCAGCCAAGAAATGTAGGTGCTAAAAACAACTCTAGAAGAAGAATAGGAATGACCAAGACTAGACATGTGCAAGAAGCCTTCCTGACAAGATGCATCTGGCAATGACCAAGTAGTCAGTTTAAACTTTCTGAAAAATGAACCATTTCGACTTCCAGTACAAACTTCCAGGGACTGGAAAGCCTTTGTGTGTGAGCAATTTGTCATAGTTACGGCTGAATAGGTGTCAGACAAAGAAGTTATGCTGGAAGGTATATATGTTATTAATGAATCCTATGTAAAGTACAAAACTGTCACAACAGTAGGCTCCTTTTAATTAAAAAAAATAAAAAAAAAAAAGTAAAGCACATTGAACAAATCCATTGAAAATTTCATGGGACACTAAAAAAGAAAAAAATTATTGTATTTTTTTTCCTGCATTTTGCCATGTTTGTTTGAGTCTAACAGCTGATTGCAGGATTTCAAGTTCTAAAATGGACGTGGACGCACATCTTGGAAAAGATCTGCATTTCCCTTTCAGGGGACTTCCTGAGCTATTGGGATCCTCAAAGCTTATCCATAAACAGATAAAATTTTCCTTTGCTGCCACAAGCTCATTACAAAAATTCTTGCTTTTAACACCAAGCTCAGCAAGCTGTTCAAATTAGAAAAAGCCATGCACACGTATATGAGGTGAATGTCTTCTTCACAGCACTTCCTACAGAAGCTTTGCTCCCTCTCAAATCTCTCTTTTCTCCTGTTATTTCTACATTTCCATGTATTTCTAAACATCTTTTTTTCCCCTCTTTCCTCCTTCTGTTATGACTTTAATGCCTCTTTCCTGGTATTCCTTTTATACTTAAAAATGCTTTGTCTTCTACAAATGATCTTCTTCAACCCAATATTTTCTGAGAGCTCACTACTCCTGTGAAGTAGATTTTAACCCTCTGTATACTCATCTGTCCTGAGTTCAGCAGTAGCAGTCATTTTTCTCTTTCTTAGTACCTGCTGCAGTGCTGTGCTTTTGACTTTCAGCCTGGGTACAGCACAGATAACACTGATGTTTTTAGTTGCTCCTCAGTAATGTTTAGTCCAACCAAGGACTTTCTGAGTCTCATGCTCTGCTAGGGAAGAGGCAAATTTAAAATATTTCCAAAAGGTGGGATAAATCTGCCTACTTTTTTCCTCTCCATAATTCAGAAATACAACAGATAGTTTAAATAGAGACAACCTAACCAGAGTCTGTAACCCATTACTGCTAACAGTGCAGAACACAGACTGCACCTGGAGAAATAGTTGCACCTGCCTTCTTTAACCATCTTAGAGTCTGCATGAACAAATAAATGTTCTTTAATGCATATCTAGAGTCACATAGAATCCTAACGGACTCAATGATGTACACATAATCACCTATGAAACCACAGGTTACAAGAAAGGAGCATCTACTATTTGTTGAAGAACTTACCTAAGAAGTCTCTAGTTAGTTCATTTGACTGGCCACATGGTGGAGGTTTTGATTTTCCTAGTCATCCCACTGGCTAATCTACTCCATGCCCTAGGTTTGTGAGCAGAAGACATTCCAGACAGAGCTCCCCCAAGGCCCTAGCCAGCAATATTATCTGCCTTTTCTCACCTTAGAAACAGATTAGCATTATCTTTACCACTTTAACAGTCTTAAGTTGATGTAAATCATAGTAACGGTTTGGACATTTTTAAAGCTGAACTTTGCACCTGCTTGACAAGAGAAATCACAGTCTTGTGTGATTCAAACCAGAGAAGCACACCCTGAGTGTGAGCTTCTCCCTCTCTCCCTAATCTTGCTCATTTTACCCTTGCACAGGCACTGATTTATGAGAGAGCAATTTTTTTCTGGCTGGAGTAGCTCCTTATTGTTGTACAGGAGTTGTACCTTATACTGTTGTACCGTTTTTTCTTTGTATAATATTTGCATTAAATTTATAACACATTTTCTGCCACAAGCAGAGTAACATAGCCTCATAACTTGGACTGCATTATGTTCAGTCGTATAAACAACAGCTGCATTCTCATTTCCACTCTACTTCTCTAGTGCTCTTCCCTTTCCTCCACCCTTAACAATTACATAGACTTTGCCTATATTTACAGGTGTACACATACAAAAACATACACATATATTCCTGGGTTCAAGGCTGACAATAAGTGTATTATAAAATGAACGTTGCAAATCACAAGAGTTTTCCTACAGTTTTTGAGGCATAGTGACTATATCACACATGGAAAGGAATATATGAAGAGAAACTTAACAGTACAGTGATTCTTACCACTGAAATGATCATTTGTACAGCTCCAAAGCGTTCCTTATTATTTGCAGACCACTTAAGTGTAATACTCTAAATAACCTGAAACTCTGAAAAATTCACTGCAGTGTAAAATCAGCATCAGAAGCAATGAGAGTATTACGACGCTAATAACCAGAACCTAACATATTCTCAAAAGGGCCTCCGAACACAGCATGCAGAAGAAGAGGGAACTTTGTGAATAAGAAGTGGAAGACTTTCAACAGAAAAGAGTACCATGACAAAAAGCATTCTTTTGTAAGAAAGAGGGAGAATGGAAACAGCTATTACACTGATCATTTAATGGAAAAAGTTTTCTGGACAGCAATCAGACAATAGCAGACTGATTGCAGCCTACACAATACAATATTCCAGTGAGAGACCATCCCCACTCGATTTCTGCAGTGGAGTCTTTGACATGGGATGAAACCCAAACATAAAGAACCACCACAAATCCATTATACCCTATATGGTTTCAAGTAAACTGAGCCATCAGACAGAGAAATGTAAATGCAATCCTAGAACAGGTTTTCTGTGCAGGAAAATTACTGCCAAAGCAAGTGCAAGCCAATGAACTTGTAAATCTTTCAGAAAAAGATATTTTATATGGATTTTTGGGCTCTTGCTTTTATTTTCCCCATACCAGAAAGCAGAGGACTTACTGAAGTAAATACTTTCGTCACTGCATGGGTGCGACTGACCTGAGCAGGATGCAGAAGTCAGAGCTTCTCATCATTCTTCAGGGAATCAAAACTGAACTGCTGCAGAGCCTAACATCTCCCGAAGCATTTCATACTGTCTGAGCTAAGAGTCTGATCGTCTGGAAAAACCCACACTAGTATGAAATTACAGGAATCATTCATGAAGAAACTCCTTTCTCAAAACAAATAGACAAAGAACAAATAACCCACCATGGCCCATTAGGGGGATCAAATGATGAGAAGGAGAAATGGAAACTGTGAAAATTAGGAAAATACTTCCCTCAAATATCACAAAAATTTAACAAAGGAAGCTCCAACTACCCTTTCCTGTCCAAAGGTGGTGAAAGAGGAAAACATGCATACATATCATGAAAAGCTGGTTTGCACATCAAGGTGAAAAAGAGAACAGCCTAACCACTCTATGACTTTTTTGCAGCTCAGAGAAAGACTGAGCTGGTTTCACATATTTTCTTCCCAAACTTTGGCAGCTCTCTGCTTGGTTTAGGATTTTATTAAGCTGTAGAGTACTTCTTCTAATGGAATACTGTTGACAGTGGACTTAGTTTTATGAGGAAACATTTAAAAAGCCATCTTGACATTCAAAAGACATAAATGTTAGTACAAATTGAACTGCAGCACTCTGCTTATTCATTTTGTCAGATACTGTGAGACAATTTGCCTGGGGAAATGAAGCAATAATGTCTGAAGGCCTGATTTTCCAGAGGTGTTAAGACATACAGCTCCAGATGTTATATCAGGAATCTATGGTGTTCACTGGTTCTGAAAATTGCACTGTGGATGTATAAATCCTTACCTTGTGCTGTCTAAAAGGTACACAGTAGAAGACAAAAAATAAATATGGTGATTTCAAACTAAACCTCGTCTTCCTTCCCCTTCAGGTGTAATATTACAAATGAGCGTTATAGCTGAAATGAACACTTGAAGTAAATTTGTGTAAGCTTTCTTTTCATTTCTATCTATTGATAGAACAGGCCTTCATTTATACTTCAGTGACTTCCAAGCAAAAGAAAGTCTTCAAATAATACGTAACTTCTGCTATAAATTCATAAGCAGTTGCCCTGGAAATGTAAGACTTGCCTGTGGCCATGCAGTTACTTTTCCTTGAGTTATCCAAGCTCCCTAGACTTGCAAAACCTCGTCTTGCTTTGGTACATTGCAGTCATCTGCATAAACATCTGTGTATGTCCTGTATGCACCAAACAGCATGTAGGTGTAAATCTTTCCTTATATGCAGTGCAAGTACACACGGGAAAGGGTATTCTCACTAGTAAAAAGTACTTCTGAACATTAACTTTGCTTTCCAAGTGCCAGTGGTAGGTAAGACTCCTCCAAAACACATCACAAAAACAAAGTTTGCTTCTAGGCACATGAAAAACTAAGTGATTTTCATTCTACCAATGGACAAGAAATTTCTCTGAGATGGAAAATAATTTTTTTCTTTGGATCACTGTTAGCAACAACCCTTTGTAGACTTCTGAAACACAGTATGCCTCAAGAGGTCTATTCAAGTCTGCTACAGTTTAGTCTGTCAGCACTTCCATTTAAATCTATGTTTTCAAAAGTCTGAAGTCTGGTAAAAAGGCTTTCATTGTTGTTCTCCTTTGAGCAAGTATAACTCTAAATCAGACTTCTTGTATCAATCTACTTTTCCTGCCTGTTATCTGGATGGTACAATCTCAGTGTACACTTGTCAAAAAATCAGGTCAATAAATTAAAAGTCTGTCTCCTACTTTAAGAAGGTAAACAGGCAGATATTTTTAAATGTTGACCACTGCAATGATTAATTTGAAATAATGTTGATTTTTCTGTTAAGGATTGGTTTTGCTATATTTTTTCTAGCTGCCAGTTCATGATATACAGAAGAAATAACTAAGTATTTGTACTCTGTAACCTGAGTCCTAAAAAGAGACAGAACCACCTCAGCATTGCAGCTGAGGAAGGCTTCTCTACAGACAGGAAATTCCAGGAGCTCAGGGCAATCACAGTGACTCCACAGCAGTCCTTGGCATTTCTAACACAGAGTTTGTGCTTGGGGTGAATGACAGTGAGACTCTTCTCATGTATGCCAGGGGCCAGACTGGCACTCCAAACACCTTAATGTGTCTCCAAGTCTCCAAGTGATTTTTTTTTTTTTTTTTTGCTATTTCTATTAAGTTGAAATTAATTCCCCCTGATTCTATACTGGCATCTATCATCTGTCCTAGGAAAACATTAAGGTTAAATGATCTGCATCAGAAATAGTGATTTAACATATGACTTACCTGTTGGCATCCCTCAGAGTTAAGCTACAGTTACAGATACGGAATGCATGCTTACTCCCACTTCAGTACACAGGATGTCAATTTAGTTTAAAACACCATATCAGAGCAGACAAGAAGTCACTTCATAGCCCAGCTTAGGGATGGGGTTGGCAAGTCTTTCAGAATTGCTTGAGTGTGGTGTGCCTAAAGAGGGGTCAGCATATGGAGATAGTGATTAATCTGTAACAGTTTATAGCATTCAAATGCAAACTTTGCTGTAGAGCTAGTATTTGTCTGTACACATATTGCATGTCTCTACAGATAAAGCAAAGGCTGCTGAAAACATTAAAGCTAAAACATTAAAAAGTTACCATTTCAGATTTCCAAATCCTACAACCCTTTTTTTTTTTCATAATTTTTATTTTTAAAGTAGCTTTCACAAAGACACAAAGAACACTTGGAGGAAGAAGCATAAAAATAAGCTGTGATAATAAAAGAATCAACAAAAACAAGATAAGATTCCAGTTGCAGTACTTTGGTTGGCAAGCAATTACCGACAGATACCATCAATACTTAGAAGAAAAAAAAATGATGGCTTTAAGAAGAAATTTTGTCTGCCTCATTTCTTGCTTTTTGTGTAATGACTGACTCTCCTCTTCCTTTCAGTTTCTCCTAACTACTACATCTTCAATAGGAAACTGTAAATTATCTTTTTATTGTATTTGCTCTTGTGACTTCAGAGGTGCAATCCAACAAAACATCAGGCTCAGTCCTAGAATTAAATGAGACATTTAAATGATTTGGAGAATCTGTGCCTCAAAGACAGGTCTCTCTTTGAGTGTTTATACTGTCTGAATTCTTCTGTTCTTGAATTAAACTACATACATCCAAACTGAAATGCAAAAACTGTTATTCAATCTGGAGTGTGAGATTCAGACCTGACCTTTCCAATTCCCTGTAAATTCAAAAGCAACTAGAAACAATTCTCATATTTTTGGTTGTCTCCATTTGCTTCTCTGGAGTGTCTTGGGTTCAGCAGTAGCAGCCATTTTTCTCTTTCTTAGTACCTGCTGCAGTGCTGTGCTTTTGACTTTCAGCCTGGGAACAGCGCTGATAACACCGATGTTTTTAGCGGCTACTCAGTAATGTTTAGTCCGACCAAGGACTTTCTGAGTCTCACGTTCTGCTAGGGAGGAGGGGAAGCTGGGAGGAAGCAGAGACAGGACACCTGACCCAAACTGACCAAAGAGGTATTCCACACCACAGCATGTCATGCCCACTGTATAAACTGAGGGCAGTTACTTGGGTTAGATCACTGCTCGGATCAGGCTGGGTATCAGTCAACAGGTGGTGAGAGGTTGTATTCTCTTCCCTTGTTATTTCCCTTGCCATTATTATTATTACTGGTGGTAGCAGCAGTGGTTTGTGTTATACCTTAGTTACTGGACTGCTCTTATCTCAACCTGTAGGAGTTACATTCTTTCGATTCTCGTCCCCATCCCTCTGGGAGTGGGGAGGGGGAAGAAGGTGAGAGGTGTGAGCAAAAAAGCTACGTGGCTGACCAGACTTAAACCACAGCATGGAGGCAATCAGAAATAAAATTCTTTGATTTAAAAATCTCAAATAAATGAAAAAAATATTATGGCTTGAAATCTGTAACTTCTTTTTCTCCCATATTTAAAGATCTGAGAACCAATTTTTATACTGGTGAGAACTATAAGACTTGTATAAGCATATCTGTTTCCCAGTGTCTCGTAATTGTAAGTGTTAAAAGAAACATTATTAATACATTTTGTCAACTGAATGTACAGGAAAGAGTTAGTGTATTTTTAAACATTTACAATCTGTGTGCTGCAATATATTTCAGTTCCTACAATAACAGTTCTCTGGTTTAATGTGTGCTGCATGAATGTAAAAAAGACAGCACACAGCACTAGGATATCAACTGCCTATTTGGAGAATGATTAATTTAAGATAAATAGATGCTGGCTTCAGTTGCACTGATTGTATTTCCTATCCTAAGCTGCAGAATCAGTGTTTCCCCTCAGATGCTGTAAAACATATGCAGGAATCATTCTTTTCCACCATAAACCACAGTTCATCACAGATTTAATCTTTCTCTTCTTACTCTGGCTGAATTTAATTTTACTTCTGCCATCAGACTAATAGACAAAAAAATGTTTCCTATTTATTTTAATACATAAGCTTTAAACTCATGTTATTTTGATTTCATCCCACTTCAGTTTCTTGGCTTGATAGCAAATAACAAAAAGCTTAACTATGCCTACAAGTACGTAATAGGATCACTTGGAATACTTTTTAAAAAACAAAGGAATTGCAGAACACCCAGCTGAAAACTTATGTGATTTCATAATGACCATAGGATCTACTAGGCAAGAAGAAGCTTGCTTTTCTATTTCTCTCCCCCCTCCCAGTGCTACAAAACAGTATTGTCAATTTATTCCACGGTAAAATGCATTTTTTTAAAAAAGACACCTTCTAGAAAAGATAATGGCTTGGTTTTCTCAGGTTGCACATCCTTGAAAACCCTATCCTACCAGGTTTAGAGCAAACAGCATCTCCCACTCTACAACTAAGCATCCCAGCTGAAGTCCTTATCTATATTCCTCTGTCTGCAGGAACTATACCACTGTCCTGGGTTCAGCGATAGTGGTCATTTTCTCTCCTTCTTAGTAGCTGGTGCAGTGCTGTGTTTTTGACTTTCAGCCTGGGAACAGCGCTGATAATACTGATATTTTCAGTTGTTGCAGTAATATTTAGTCCAACCAAGGACATCTGAGTCTCATGCTCTGCCAAGGAGGAGGAGAAACCGGGAAGAAGCAGAGACAGGACACCTTACTAGTCAAAGAGGTATTCCATATGACAGCACATCATGCCCAGGACATAAAAACCAGGCCAGGTACCTGGACGAGGGGATCACTGCTCAAGTGGTCTTGGTATTGGCCATGGATGGTGAGTGGTTGTATTCTCTTCCCTTGCTGTTTCCCTTATTATTATTATTGGTGGTAGCAGCAGTGGTTTGTGTTATACCTTAATTACTGGACTATTCTTTTCTCAACCTGTGGGAGTTGCATTCTTTCGATTCTCTTTCCCATCCCTCCAGGAGCTGAGGGGAGGAAAGAGGGGGGAGTGAGTGAGCAAACTGCGTCAGTTACAGCTGGGCTTAAATCACAGCAATACTCACCATAAACAATTAACTTACTGAGCAAGTCAGGGTGGATATGGAAAAGAGTACAGGCAAAGCTAGAACTTCATTCGCCACACAAATACATTTGAAAGCTAGCAAAAAAGTGGGAAGGTTCTTAAAAAACACCATGCTTTTAGGTAAATATTATTATAATAAATTTACTAACAAAAGAAACTAGTGAAAATTCTCAAATCTGCCTTATTATGTTCCATGGGAAAAAAATCAATTTATAGTATCCAAACAGGCAGCAAGTATCCCAGTCTCAACAAGAGGTACTTGCCAACCAAACATCTTACAGGTTGTAAGATTTCTGTTTTACCTTGAACCATGCTGTAATAGTCTTGCCATCTGCAAGGGAAGATACAGAAAAACAAACAACAACGACTTAACAATACAGTTTATTTCTGAAATATACTTATTTAAGAAGGAATTTGATGTGTGTCAACATACTGGGCATAAATGACAGGGTTTAATTAGCAGGGTGCTGCAGTGATGAAGCATGAGAGGAAACCTTAAACAGCTATGTGCCAGTAAGAACCAACTGTAAGCAAACAATTTCCCTCACACACCAAAACTGCAACCAGTGAGGGGAGTACAGAGTACCTCTGCTTGGGCAGCAGCTGCTAGGGCAGGGAGACACACTGCAGAAGTGTGTCACAAGGGCACAGCTGGAGATGCACTCTTGCAGGAGACTCCCCATGACAAAAGAGTAGGGACACCACTGAGGGATTGTGATGCAGTCCAAGAGCAACCCACACAGGGGCAGAGATACCCTCAAAGAACCATGGCTGCAGATGACTCACAGCAGGGCAGCAGACCACCAGCAAGAAGGGAAAATCAGATGGCAGAGACCTTTACATGCATGACCACAAGCTTTCTCATGCACTGTCCATTGCCTGTCTAGTGTAGCAACTCAAAATGAACATAGGGTAGTGGAGACTAGAAAGGGGCAGGTTGGATATTTGGCTTATACTTAGCATGGGTGAGAGGAAGAACAGTTCCTCACTGAAGAGTTTGATTGCTAATGACCTTAAACATGTCTTGAAACAGGTTCTTTTAAAGCACTGGTTAGTAACTTTGTTCTCAAGCATGTAACTAGAGAGAGAGTTTGAAGAATTAGAGATGAGTCACAGAATTAAAACCAAATCAGCCTGCACTTAAATTGAAGCAACTTCTACAGCTTTTCATATCAGTCAATATGCCATAAATCAAATAAGCATCCCTTGAGTTGAATGAAATGAAAAAAAGGGGAAAATGTCTATGCACATTTTATTATTACATTGCTTTGTATTAGGCATATGGATTCTTATAACTAACCAACATTTTTATTACCCCTATGTAAGCATTTAAATCAGATGTAAATGATTCCAATGAACAGCCTGAAAATTTGCCTACCCCACCACAGAAAATACAGCAATGAAGTTGTGAATATTAGGAAACACCTATAGAGATAAGAGATCCTGTTACTCCTTATTCCCATTTATTTTCTTCCCAGCAGTACTCCAGCCAGGGGAACAGTTAGCGTTTCACAGTGATCTAGAGTTTTAAGCATGTGTCCACAACAATCAACCTGTACTTATTATACTATTTTATGTAAACTACCCATCATCTAGCACATGAATGCAAACTTAGCTGAAACTGTTTCATCTCATGGAAGAACATATTTAATGCACACAGTAACTTTTAATTACTTGCAATGACTTTATTGTTTATAGTGTCGTTTTTTGGTTGTCTTTTTTTTTTTTTTTAATAGTGGAAACTACACCTTGAGAACACCAAAAGGTTATGTTGTATCTATTGTAAACCCTTGACAGTAAACAGTATGAGGAGCAGTTCTTATCTCTCACAGGCAAAATTCTCTAGCTCAATCACCTGAAAGGACTCCTAGCATGTTTCTCTGTCTTAAAGGGTTGGATACTCTTACTCTATCTCATGCCTTATAAAGAATCAATAAAAGGACTTTGTACAGTTCTCAAATTATATCTGCAGGCAGAAGCAGGTTTCTTTCCCAACTCTGGAACAATTTGAAACCTTTAGAGTACCTCCTTATTGCTCTTCTCCTGCCTGGCACTTACTAACAGTTACAAATAGTGCACAGGAAGATTTACGCACATTCAGAATAAATTTATATCTCCAGTGTCATGGTTTAACCCCAGACCCCCACACAGTTGCTCCCTCACTCTCCCATGGTGGGATTCAGAAGAGAATAGGAAAAGCGAGAAAACTCACGGATTGAGATAAAGATAGATGGTAAATGATAGGCAATAGGTTAATAGATAAACAGGTAACAATAGGCAATAAGTTAATATGTAAACCAAAAGCCATGCGCACCAGAAAAAAAAAAGAAAAAAAACAAAAAAAGGAACTAATTTGTGACAATGTTATCAGTCCGTAATACAACTTTTAAAAGATTGATAATTTTATCAGAACCAAATCAAAATAAAATCCGCATACCAAAAACTTGACTTCTTGAAGTTGAAAGACTGTTAGAAGTATAGACAAGCTGTCTGTCCTGTACACTGTATACATTGAAAACATGAGGCTAGAGTCTTCCTGGCAATGCAACAGGATGAGAGGCACCAAGCATAAAGTGTAACACAAGAAGTTCTACCTGAACATGAGGAAAAACTTAACTTTGAGGGCGGTTGAACATTGCAGTAGATTGCCCAGAAAGGTTGTGGAGTCTCCTTCCCAGAGATATTCAAGAAAAGTCTGGACACAATCTTGAGCAATGTGCTCTAGGTGACCCTGCTTGAGAAGAGAAAGTGGACTAGATGACCTCCAGTGGTCCATTCCAACTTCAACCATTTTGAGATTCACCACTTCCCATTGGCAGACAGGTAATAAAGGGCTTCATCATGTGTAACAGTTACTTTGGAAGACAAATGCCATGACTCTGAACATCCTCTCCCCTCCTTTTTACCACAGCTTTTATTACAGAGCAGGACATCATATGGTTCAGAATATTCCTTTGATCAGTAGGGGTCAGCTGTCTTGGTTGTGTCCCCTCCCAACATCTTGTGCACCTCCAACCTACTCTCTAGTGGGATGGGGTGAGGAGCAGAAAAGGTCTTGACCGTGTACGCACTATGCAGCAATAATGAAAACATTCCTGAACTATAAACACTGTTTCCAGCACAGATCCAAAACTTAGCCCCATACCAACTACTATGAAAAATATCAACCCTATTCCAGCCAAAACTAGCGCATATAGTCAGGACTGCTATGTGTATATTGATGTAACTTGTTGATATAAGCTCATTCTGTGTTACATAAGTCCTGGGGAGCATTGTGACTACTGCCCCATTTTCAGCGTTTCAGATATTCTTCACCATGGGGAAAAAAAATTAAGTATCTTAATGGCATTCCCCATTCTCATTACTAGCACAGCCACAGTTGTAGGATGGACAAAGTTACAGTATAATAGAAAGAACACATGGGCTACCCTGAAGCATGCCAAATGTAGACCCCAGAAATCACCTATTTTATGTAGTTACACAATGCAGTAGAATTCTTTAAGGATTACATTTTAAATGCCAATTGTTTTATACAAAGATGTAATGTCTCCGAAGACCCTCATTCATTAATGACAGTATCTCAGATGCTGAAATTACAGCTACATGAAAATAGGAAAATGCCCAATACAACAGTATAGCAGCATCACCCCACATTTTTTCACATGCTGCACAGGCATGAGTATGACAAATTAAAAGAGAGGGAACAATATCCTGATGTAAATTATATCAGTAAGGTGCAACGCACACTCTCCAAACTGAAGAGATAATCATAGTATTACTGAAAAACAGCAGTGACATCAACAGGGCTGCACAGGTATAAAACTGGTTAAATTCTGGACATGTATTTTCCATCTAGACATATTTTCATTTCTAAGAACCCAGTAGCCACCAAATACCCTATATGTAAGCATTTAGAACATTTGGCCAAAGAACTTTCCTTATTCATAACATTTAACATTCTCTATATTTAGCAATTATTTTTTTAAATAATGAGTGATCCCCACCTTTCAAGTTTTGCTGGAAAGGGAACAGGTACAAAACATTAAAGCCACATTTTTTTCTCCCAGGAAGAACTCAGAATCCATCAATATAAGGCACATACTCTTGGTTACGCTAGAGAAAGATGATGAGCTATATTAGGAACTATATTACAAGCAAAAGCCAGATTTATTATATAGTGAATGAAATGCTGTCCCAATATCTTATGCAACTTCAAATATACAAAATTCAACATTCAGATCACTACCAACACTCATATATTACAATCTTCCCTGCATGAGATTTCCTTCAAGTTGTACATTTTAAAAATAATTACCCAAGAATATGCACCTTAATTTAACTTCCTTGGATAATATGGAAGAGGGGTCACACCAAAAAATAGATAAATAAAAAAACACCACAGAGTACAGCCACAGAAATATGCCATGGTGAAGCTATGTTTCACCTAACTCCATAAAAGCAGGGGGGTTGGAACTAGATGATCTTAAGGTCCTTTCCAACCCTAACTATTCTATGATTCTATAAAACAGGAACATAAAATGGCATCAAATTGTCCTCAAAAGTGCAAACTGAAAAGGAGGTGTAAGTAAATTAAGCAAGTTTTCAGACCTCTTCTACAGCCCTCAGGGAAATATTAAGTAGTTTTCTGTAGTTTTATGACACAACTTGATATTTCATGTGCATATATACAGGAAAGTTTAGAAACTCTTATCATACAAGCTTGAAAGAAAAATTTCATTGACATTAGAACCCTTGCATGCTATTTATAACTCACAGAATTTTCATCTGTACACAAAAAAACATATTTCAAAATTTATTTAAAAAACATTTTTGCATACAGCTCATTTAAATACAGGTTAAAATTTGACAAAAAAAGAAATTATGGATAATGTTAAGAGAAAAAATGAGGGTTATATTAAAACTAATGATTTTTTGCATTGACTATGTGTTTCTAAGTAATGTTTGAACATTTATTCATGTGGGTCATTCCACTGATTCCACTAATTCTTGTGAGACTGAATTTTATTTTCAGAAGGTCCAATAAGATATTGAGATAGTACGCCTAAGACCAGGGGCAGACAGCATATGAAAATCACCTGTTATAGAAATATCCTTTTCTGAAGCAGAAAGTCAAATCCGGCGTCAGTACAAGTGGATGGAGCTGTTCCACTGGAGAGCTAAAGCAAGGAAGCAGGAAGATGCAAAGCACATATGGAGCACAAGACAATCTTGCTGTTTATTTCTATGGGTAATACTTCATGAATTCTTGGACCCTTCCTTCTGCAGAGGGAGGCAGCAGGATCCTGTAACTGCCAGTATGCAGAAAGCAAAAAGACTGCCTCAATACAGAATCCAAGACTGCCTGTTGCACATTTAACCAGATCTGTGATTAGTCATTTTCTAGTTTTTTGCCATCACAAGCAACGCAGAGGTCTCTAGATAGTTCACCTCTCAGGCAAGCCTCAAGCACGAGCCTGCACTGAATTTCAAATTCAGCCTGGTTTTAACTGTTACTGTTTTCATGAAAAGTGTTCTTGCCATTTAAGCTGACTTCAGCAGCCTGCTGCTATTGATAACCATTAATGTCTAGGACACAAAGAAGAAACATTTACTTAAAGATTTCCAAGGCTCTCATTAGTAATGGATAGGGAAGATGACATGTAACAAAATGAGATGTCTCTGGTTATCTACTTTTCATCACAAAATGCTGAGTCACATTTTGCTGTCATTTACACATGCTACATAAATGATTCATTGAGTCTGTCTGCACATAAATAATGACTGGACTTCTGTTTTCAAAGTCAATTCTTCCTCACTACCCAAACCACACATGTTCTAAATATGCAATTCTGCGATCTAACTGGTCTCCTGGCTCACAGTGGCCAATAAGGAGTGTTCTTGACAAATCTGATTTCAGGTTTGATTGCACAAAAAAAAACCAAAAAAACAAAAAAAAAAACACACTGAAAGCTGTTTGCAGTACAAGCTATTTAGACCTCATTCTGTTCAAGTCCACTGGAGGATGCCCACAGAGGGGAAGGTTCACTGCAGTCCTCAGAGGCAAACCACAGGATAAGGCCTTAATCTGTAGCCTGTGATCACAGTGAAGCTCTCAAACTGTGAAGCCTTAGGAAAAGGATTATGAATAGCAGATCACATATTCTATTTTTTTTCTTAAAGGGGTCCCTACACAGACCAGAATACCTTACCACCCTATACAGTGTGTTAGTATAACCATGCTAAATGCACATAAATTGAACAAGAGTTTCTTAATATCATCACATTTTAAGTGCATTAAAGTTGTGGCTTGCTGCTTGAGTCCACACTATGCATTCATGTCATCTCTGCCTACGTGTGCAGGAACATGTCATACATGTATCTTAATACAGTAAGTGACATTTAGACACCTGCTGAACCTAGAAAAAAGTGCTTGAGCTTTGGAGCCCATTGCTTATGTGAATCATACATTTTGCCATTTTTAAATTAGTTAGTCTAAGAGCAGTGCTAAGAGTTTTGAACATGCCCCAGGACTCCCTGTTAGCCCCCAGCTCTGTCAAACACAATTGCTCAGAAGTGCCTGGAAGAACTGTCTTGGTCAGAGCACGATAAATACAGCAAGATCATTAGGCTCTTGCATTCAGAAATGCAGTTAGTGGAGAAAGGTTTTTACAAAGTTCAGTGATAAAGAAAAGGGCAGAAACTGTGAGCACTGTGTTCTGTGTCCTTCTAACTATGATGAAACTCCAAACCTAATCTACAACCTCCCATAAGTGTTCTAATCATCACACAGATGTTTGTACTTTAAGATTTTTCTCACTTTTTCTTTTTTTTAATCTTACAACCACCATGAAAATGGAAAAGCTCCATGATTGCTGAATTTCTTCAAGTCTAAATGTACCATAGGTGCCTACTTCAGAGTGACTGCAGGAATCCATTACTTAATGGTAAAGCATTGTGAACAGGCAAGAGCAGTATAAATACCAAGTACTGTTACTACTAGTAGTAGCAATAGTAATAATATTTGACACTTGTATAAATGCCTTCCATCTGTGAATCACAAAGCACTTTACAAAAATCAATTATTAAGAATCTGTGAAGTGGGTTTGTGTTATCTACCTTTTATAGTTGATGAAACAGGCTCGTATCGGTTAATTGAATTGCTAAAGTTATGCAGGAGGCAGGTGTAGAGAGACAATAGATAGCACACATAAGGCCTCCTCTGTCATCTCTAACCACCAGGAATTCTTCTTCCCAACATGTCACCTATTTGCTCTCACTTATGATTTTTGTAAGCTGTCTTCAACAAGTAGTTTTCATTACCTTTCTTATCATTATAAATGACAAAATTAAGGACATCACACTAGCAAATATACCCCTGGCCCCTTTATTTCCACGACAGGCATTATTTAAGACTACATGAATAATCAATTTATATGTAGTAAAACCTATTAATATTTATTCTCATTCTTTTTTACTGTTTTGGTGAAGAAATTAAGTATAGCTTATCACAGCAGCAAAACCAACAAAAATTTGGTAGACTTGACAAAATCAGGAATAGTAAATTGTATTCTTTGTGGTCCTAGAAACCAATATCCAGATTTCATTATTCTTACTTATGCTTATTAACGCTATGTCTTGAAAGAAGTACTTCTGATTTGTGGAAGCTTCCTTAATGCAATTTACTCATTTTTTTTCTCACACAAACACTGCACAATCAAATTACTTTTGCCCATTAATTAAGATGCAGTGGACTAAATAAAATAAAAATAAACTAAAAAAAAAAAAAATCAAACAAACAAAAACAAAACAACAAACGATGAAAAAAAAACACCAAAACATAAAAGTATACTGACATGTTATCCCTCCATAGCACCCAGCCAGGAAGCAGCTCAGAGTTGCTCACTGTTAAACACCTTTAAGAGTGAGTCCCACCTGTGGCTCCAAATTCCCAAGTTATAGCACAGATCAGTACTGTGGGAGGTTTTATGGCCCCAGCCTTGGACTGCACATCACCTTATAAACTCAAAGCAGCTGGTGTAAGACTGACTGCTCACACCAATTATTCTGAATAATACAAAAAGGTATCAAGGGTTTCCATTTTTAGACAAGACAGACTGAGAAAGGTGGATAGTTAGGACTTCTCAGCCTGGAGAAGAGAAGGCTACATGGAGACCTCATAGCAGCCTTCCAGTATCTGAAGGGGGCCTATAGGGTTGCTGGGGAGGGGCTCTTCATTAGAGACTGTAGTGAGAGGACAAGGGACAACAGATTAAAACTTAAACAGGGGAAGTTTAGATTGGATATAAGGAGGAAGTACTTTAATGTAAGGGTGGTGAGGTGCTGGAATGGATTGACTAGGGAAGTTGTGAATGCTCCATTGCTGACAATGTTCAAGGCCAGTTTGAACAGAGCCTTGGGTGGCATGATTTGGTGTGAGGTGTCCCTGCCTGTAGCCGAGGGCTTGGAACTATATGATGTTAAGGTCCTTTCCAACCCTAACTATTCTATGATTCTACGATTACTACCTAATTTCTGCTAGAATTTTCTCATTCATTAGCAAGGTCAATATATTACTTATTTTTTTTCTAAAATCAGGTACCAGCTAGTCACTGAGGTGCACAGAGGGCTTCACAGATTGGAAAAGGAAGAAATCTCATTAAAATTTTCAGAGCCAAGATGTGTCAAGTGAAGTATACAGGTATGCTGTCAATGGAGCCAGCAAATATTGCTGAACCTGTTCTCAGTTATTAATGTCAGAAGTTATTAGTCTTGTTGATATTAACATAAAATGAATTTATACACAATTTTTAATTTACACATTCATTTCCCCACACACATTCCTTCCCTCTCCAATAACAGTACCACATTTTATCAAGAGAATACTGGATCCCATCCTCTCCATCTGAAGTGAAAATGTACTTTCCCTCTTTATACATCTTGTAAAGATGGAAGCAATATTCACATATTGCAGTTTAGAAACTGGATCATGTAAAGTGTATACATGCATATACGCATTAATCTCCCCTGACTTCAAGTAGTGTCTCTGCAATCAGTTCATGAGAAAGCAAACTACCCCCTTAACTGGGCTCTTACTTTCACCACTTCCCCTCAAGACTTATGGAGGAACTTCACAACTGCTGCTGTTGCTGCATCACACAGCCCTGGCTGCACAGCGTGCTTCTTGGAAGAAGGGACAACAGTCATCTTTGCCTCCTTGTACTTCCCTTTCCTTTCCTGCTGCTCTTTGCCCTTCTCTCTTTAGCCAGCTCACCATACGTACTCTGCACTGAGCTGTCATACACCAGTAAGAGCAAAGCACATTGTAGCTTTCTAGGAACAAGCAGCAGACATAATGGAATCAAGGAAAGCATTTATACAGTATTCATTATTGCCTTCCATTTCTTCTGTCCTTTCCTTCTCCAGGCTTGCTGAATATATTTTTACCATATTAATGCATAAAACAGAAGGAAGGGGAGGCAGTCAGATGTCTACAAGATTTCAAGTTTTCTGTGAACATACTACACATTCCTCCTCCTGTCCTCAGGCTGCAGTGAGGAAGGCTAAAATCAAATTTAGGTTCAAAGCTCTTTCTGCCATAGAACATTCAGCAATTTTAATTCAAGCTGACTTAGCTCAGGAAGTCACTGTGCATGGGGAAAAAGACTGTTCTCCCTTCAAAAGTGAACACAGAAACCCTGTATTTCCAAAGCAGCTGAAAGATGCTGGTCTAAATTTTGATCTAACACTGCCATTATTTTTATCCCTTCTTCTTTTGAGAAACAAACAAACAAAAAAAAAAACTGATTGCAAAAAATACCTTTATTAAGAAAAAAAAAAAAAACCAAAAAACCAAAAAGAGTAATTGTCACAAAATCTCCATATAAATTACCCAGTCTCTGCAATGTGTTGTTTATTCAGTTTTGAAAATTGACAAAATATTAACACAATATATGACTGTCTTTAAAGGCGCTATAATGGATAGTATCGGGTACCCTAAGTCTCACATACAAACCTTCACCCTAATAGATTTCTCAAAGTATTTATTTTTAATACATTATTATACCAGGTGTTCAAACCCACATTCTTAAACAGCCCTACAACTGACAGTGTGGACTTACATCAACTACAATATCCAGTATCTTCCATGCCCACACCATCACATGCACAGAAATCTTTAAAACCAGCTTATAATAATTTTTACACATTTCTAAACTTCAAGACACATTTGTGCTGCTTATTCAGATCACTGGATTAAAACGACAAACCTTTCCATAGGACAAACCTAATTATACATCAGATCACATTCCAAACACAAGCAGCACTTATCATACTTTAAAAACATTTCAATTTTAACATCTCAACCTTAAAGATCATTTAAAAGAAACTCAGTTATATGACCACTTATGTTAACTTTGTTTGCTACCATGCCAAACCTGATAGAAACTGTCAGTAATTCCCAGTTACCACTTTCTAACGCAAATGATGCAATGATCTAAAAGTAACTTTTCTACTTCAGAAAGTAATTAGAGGACTGCAAATGTATTTGTTCTTCATGGAAAACCAAGAGAAGTTGGTAGAAATTTGCTACTATGTTCCTTAAAAAAGAACCTAATGTATTCTTTATTTGCCTTTTTTTAAAGACACTATGCCTGTGCTTATTTAATAACATGGGGTTTCATATGAGTGGAAAAGAAATCAAGACCTTTATGTGCCAATCATAAACCAAAATAACACCAACATAACTCAACTTCAGCATATGCAGGATCAAGCCCTGAACTGACATTATCCATCTCTCTGTGTGTATGTAACATAAAATTAATTTGATATGTTAATTTTGTACTCTATGGTAGTATTTATTCTTAAAACCCCCTGGGAGCATAAGATGTTCAACAAATGAGTAAGATGTGCCACTGCATATGGCAAAATAATTGCATGGGAGACAGGATTTTCTACAAACATATTTATGAGAGATTTTGCTGAAAGTCACAGAAGCCAAGCTCGTAAAACTCCTTGAAACTACCATGAGAAACGCAGATTAATTCCTGTGCTAGTTACAAAGGAAAATAATGTACCTTTCCAGACTTTTGCAGTGTACAAATGCCAGCCCTCAGTGCAGGGACAAAGCATCAACCTGCTGCTGAATTCCTCTCCCCAGCCTGTCATAGCACTCAGAGCACCTGTGATGCTTTGCCAATATTAACAAATGGCTCAGGAATAAATTATTGCACATGCTTGCCTAAAAACTATGCGTCCTAGGGACATACCTGCCATGAAAAGTTGTGCTCCTGCGACTGAAAAAGCTATTGATTCATTCCTTCCTTTACACAAAATCATTCTCAGCACCACACCTGAAGAGGGAAACTCTTCATTTTTCCTGACAAAAGAGGCATTTTCTCACTCTTAGTTTGTGATAAATACACTCAGTGTGCTAACAAAGCAACAGTTTATAGTTTACACACACTAATAAAAACACTGGAATTACAGTCATGCAAGGGAGGCATTTTCTTACTAAAAATCAACCCTTCTTCCAGTACATTGCCTGTAACCCATACATACATACAAAGTACACAGAAATTAACTACAATCCTCTGTAACCTGCCTGTGTTACAGAAACTGGCTGTTTCAATTGCTTTAGCCGTGGGATTAAACCAGTGACAGCAGGCTAAATATCACAGTGAGAGCCAAGTCCATTTCCAGCTGCAGTTACAGACTACTTGTTAAGCATATACAGACAGAGCAAGAATAGCATTACATACAGTTGTCAAAATTTGGTTTTCCAAATGTTTATTTCTTTGTGTCAATTATTTTAGATCTACTGTCACACTGGAGACCTTTGGCCATGGATGAATACATTTTTTTCTAGCATGTTATCAGGATAACAAAACCCAACAGAAAAAATGTAGGGTTTCCCATATTTAGTTCCCCCCCCCCCTTTTTCTACTTTTCACCTTCCCAAGGCAGTTCTCCATACCACAACCAGTCTGCTGAACCATGAACTCCAAGCCTACCTCAGAAAGGCAGGACGAATAACCTAGCCCTTCACAGTTCCATCTTCCATGTTCTTGCGCAAGTTTCCTCTTGAATGTTTGGACAGAGACAGAGAGAGCAGAGACTACTACAGTAGGTACCACAGCACACATTAGTATGGCACTGCTAGCAGACATACCGAGAAGGGCCCGCAGAGAGTTATCATATATATCCACCTCAGTTACAGAAACTGAAGCAGCCTCACAAAACCTCTGTCATTCCCATAAATATTTTTTTTTCCAGAATTAATTTTCTAGTAGTAATTTTCCAAACTCAGATCATCACTTAGCATAACAATGGAAATATTTACTAGCTCCAGATAATAAAGCAAGATACCTCCATCTCTCACTTGCCTAATGGTAGTATCAAAAACATGAAGGAATAATACAGCCCAAAGGTAATCCCTTTTGCCCAGCAAAGCTCCACCAAGCTCAAATGTTGCCCAACACTCAGTGACCTGCAGTTGCTCAGATCCCCACAGCATGCCTGGTGTGCACTGACTTGCAGAACCGAAACAGCAGACTCTCTACTGTTATGAAATTAGAATATCTTATGCAGAAATAAATGCCAGCCCTCCTATTTCATCCAAGGGCAGGGTCCCACTGAAGTCATTAAAGAGCAAGCTTCCTCCTCAAGCAGCCTAACAGCTAATGGCTATTGGCAAGTTTCTGGTACATTTTATGTTAGAGGAAATTACCAACATAGCAACACTGTACTCTAAGAGGAAAAGGAACAAAAAGTAATCTCTAATGGGGCAAATAAACATACAACCCAGAAAATCCATCCTATAGTCTTAAAATATTGTGCAATACATTCCAAAAAGAAACCCAAAAAATGATACTTGTCCTCCACAGGAAACTAATCACTTCACCATGTCAACAGATGGTGTTAACTGGCCTAGTCAATTCATTCATTTATGCACAAAAATTGTAACAGCAGAGAACATTAGCTTAATATTCAGATATTAAGATAATATTAGGTTAGTGATGAATATTAAATAATATTGGGGTATTAAGTCTGATCACTAATTCACATTTCAAAAACATACCGCTCTGCACCTCTAATCCAGCAAAAGTCTGTGATTGACTGCTCTTGAGCTTTTTCTCTGCTGGAAAGATAAAAAGTATTTTATATGTGTCTTTTACTTAGAGCTGATTTATTCCAACCAGCAACATGGATCCGGAAAGCAAGTGGCATTGATGTTACTATGATAAGCATCTAAAATGTATAGTATAACACCATCCCACACAGACTAACCCTAGAATTGTCCTTCTTAATGAACATCTATCTACTATGAGGATAAGGAATGTGGAAACAAGTTCTGATTCAAGCTGTGTGCTCTCCGGGAAGCAAATCAAAGAGGTGCTCCATAACAAGAAAGGTGTTATACTTACTGTATGACTATATATGCTATAGCAGCATGGTTTATAATTAATCAGCACCATTTGTGTTTCAGTAGTACAGAAAAGACAGTCACTGTATGGAGTCCAGTAAAGATATATAAGGTTTCATCTTTGGAACATAATTGTATTTCCCTTCCAATTGAAATTCTGTGACTGAATTACAATGATGCCTCAACTTGGAGGTCATAGGACCTAGTTTTCATGAACTTTGGCCAGGTTGCTAACTAAATAACATCTAAATAAAATCTGAGGACCAGATCAACTCTGGCATAAATTAGTCTTGGAGAATACAATCAATTAAATACATTTATTTACACAAGCTGAAGTCCTGCCCTGAACAGCCAGTCACTAGGCACTTCTACTCCCTGTGAATTTTAAGGATGCTTGAAGGAAATACAGAAAGCATTCCAAGAAGCTCATTATAATTCACCAATATCGTCTCACCTGCTCTTTATCTTTGAAGTTTGTTGCCCAAGTGGTGAAGCTGAGCTTTCTCCCATTCAGTGAGAATAAACATTTCACATTTGCTGATACTTCTGCCAGGAGCCTGAGACAGATTTGTAATGGTATCTGTGTGGAAATTCAGCCGCTCCATCTGATCCACCTACCAGACTGCTGTCAGGAGATCCAACCACAGCTGCACAACTATTCTCATCTAATCTCTGGATGTCTCAGCACACTCCAAGATATGGTCCTACCTTCTGCAGACTCTTAATTCAGAGAAGCCCAGGTTATACTCATTTTAGTAACTAAACAGAGCCAGGACATGGGCTCAAGCACCAGTACACATATATTAACATCATGGGGTGGTTTTCTTTACAATGTTCACCAGCACAATTTTGACTTACAGCACCATTCTCTCAGGGCCCAGTTAATAGTTTGGGGAACAACACTGAACGGGCAATGATTCTAATAGATGGTTTGGAGTTCCATACAGAAGAGAGATTTCAAAGCCTGATAAGAGAGTCTTTTGCCTGCCTTTACCAAGCAGCTTGTGTCAATGGTATTAAACTCTCCTGGAATTGAAACCACACACTAGTAATGATCCCTGCCCTATCCTCATTCCTAACCCTCTCCAAAAAACCTTTGGGACAATGTTACTTGGTTGACACCACAAGGATACTAGAAACAATGCTCACAATTTCACAGTTTAGCTGATTAAGCTCCAGTGCCTGGCACATTTCCTGGTGTTGCTTACTCATGCATACATACATACATAGCCTTTGAGGATCTGAGCCTCAGCTCTTTCTGTAGCAAATTCATTTTCTTCTCAATCAACCTCCCTGTTCACATTTACTATCCCACTTCCTTTCTTCTTTTCAGTCACCTCTGAAAACCAAGTCCTCTCCATGCCTGCCAACTGTAAGGCCTCCATGTCTTTGTTCACTGTCCTTCAGAGCAGAGGCAAGGGTTCACATTCTTATTGTTACACTCACTGTGAAGTACAGTGTACAATTGCAGTACTAAATCACTGTACTTGAGGGCTCATTCTTAATATGCAGATCTTATCAAAATATATTAGTACCATCAAGTGGAAAATTGACACCGCTATGTTTCTTCAGCTATCACATATCCTTTTTAACTCTGTAAGGGATTTGAACCCTACAATTTATCCTATGGTATGCTGTAATCAAATGCATCAATCTTTTTAAGGCTGCCTAATGCCTATAGTCACCAGTCCTAGGGGTTAGAAGTATAAACACAACTAAGTACATAATGGCAGAAAAAAATACAATTTCTTTTATAACATACAGTGTGAGCAGCTGTATCTTTTATTGTGGGGGCATAAGGTGCTGCAATTACTTAAATTAGTTATTATTCTCTAAGAGGCAATCAGGAAGCCAATTACGATTTCTATAAGAGCTCCCAAGCAAGTGGAAGATCAATATCTGAACTTTACCTGAGTAGACAGTGGAAGAAAGGCTGCCAGTGATTCACCACATTCATGCTGATCTCATCTGCTAACTCTGATTATTTTGTTATGTTTGGGAGCATGGGTAAGGATGGTGAGGAGTGTTGGTGAGTGTAGGATTTTTTTTGGAATTATCTAAGGTTATATTACTGGTTAGTACAACGATAAATCACAGTAGTTGAAAGAGTTTCTAAAAATATGTTTTTTCAAATACTTTTTTAATCATAATTTTATTCTTCAGACTGTACTAGTTGGAGCATCAGGAAGACAATATCACTGCAATTAGGCATATTTTGACAAAAGCTTGGTATAAGCAACCATATTTGTGTAGAGAGAAAAGGCTTTCAAAGTCCTTAATTTTACAAATGAGCTCCAGATTTAATAAGAAAAGCCTTGAACACTGTTTTTCTACTGGAAAACTTCTAACTGTACATACTTATTAAGCCACATTTGCTATAGCTTAAAGAGTGTCTTCAAGTATATACAGTGGAATCAAAATATTTTTGCTGTGGATTTTAAACTCATTTCTCTGCCTTGGGTTTTATTGACTGTGAAGATTATGCAGGCCCTGTTAAGTCATTTTGTAAACTTGTTTAAACTCCTTCAAAGGAGAACAATTTCTTAACTCCTTCTCATAATGATCTCTACCAATGAAAGCTGTCATGTATGTAAATGCATGTAAGATTTAAAAGATTGATTTCTCAACTCACAAGTATCAAATTTAATCACCTACAACATCAGTGATTACTTAAGGTTAAGTAATATCATGAATAGTACCTAGGCTAGTAGGCAGCTGACAAAAAAAAAACCCAAAAAACTAAAACAAACAAAACCAAAACAAACAAAATAAAACCCACAGAAGTAAATATTCAAATAAATAATTTAAAAAAAAAAAACTCCCACCACCAAACAACACAAATTCATTTGCTTTATTTTTCTTTCCCCATTAGAAGTCATAACATGGCATATGGATATAATCCTCTTTCAGCCATCACATCTGCTTTGCATAATGAAAAGCCCAATGCTGTCAGTACTGTTTTTTTAAACTTCACAGAATGGAAACTTGTTCTCCAATAACAAGAGAGCTCTAAACCTGTACTTCACAGATATATTAACCTAGCCGAAATGAAAGATGTATCATTTTCCACCAAGTGTTATCATTTTCAAATAAGCCATGTCCTCTAGGGAATAAATTTAGAGACCATTTTTTGTTTATGTTGAGGGGAGGGTTAACTTCTGAGACAAATAACTACATTGTTGCATCTGTATTTTTTGAAGTTTAAGTTCTAAAATATGCTTATTATAATGCTAAGCAATAAAGCATGTATATTGTACATATCCAGTATATATCCAATAAAAAACTACTGTTCCCCATGGCATACAATACAGTGATAAAGAGGTCTTCAGCAGAAGAGATGAACAAAATATAAAACAAACAAGTTTGCATATTCAACAGCTATTTCAATGTCATTTTTCCTTTATAGAATATGAGCACAATGTCTGCAAAGAGCACACATATGTGATTTTTTTATTGATTATTAGTAACCACAAAAATTTATCACTTGGTTCCAGAAACAGAGTTTTTTTGAAGTGCTCTTTATTTTGTGAGTAAATCACTGTCTCCAGCGTTGCTCAACCTTCCTACATTGCCTATCTGCTACACTGAATAGCCAAACATGTATTTATCATTCCAATGAAAATTTGAAATCTTTGCATAAAATACCAATATAATCTTTCTTCATTTTGATCACTATTTTCTCACAGACGTTTTGCTATCTTTTCTTTGAAGTATATAGATACTGAAACACTGAAGAAGGGAAATGCTAGAGTCTGTTCATGTAACATAATAACCTTGGACTTCCCTGAGCAAAGAGCACTCGTACAGCTTTATAAGGGCTGCTGTTAAGCATTCAAACAGCTAGGAGAAGCTGCATATATATTCAGTGACATTTACGGTATGAGTATTCATAATTCGGTGCACACAAACTACTTGCATTCACATCATACTGTGAGGTCTTTACTTTTGCTCTATGGGGGCCTACATGACCATGGTTTTTTTTATTTTATTTCCCGAACAAGTTCTTCATAGCTACGTGACAATTTCTGATCTAGGGCTCATCAGACCAGGCGGCCATTCCCTTGGGTTGAGATGACAGGTATGTCTCAGCTGCTGTTTAGCACAGACCTGTAGCCATGTGGGTTGTGGCCATCATGGATATTCTGTTTCTATACTATAATGCCTTCTAGCACAGCAGAGCAGTCAGAGCAGCATCTGGAAGTAAGCACTGCCTTTCCCACATAGAGTAATCTTTATTACTATTCAGTTCACTGATTACCCACCTCAGCCAGCATTTGGACCACAATATTCACAAAGCAGCTGATGTGAGAATCACTGAAGATTCTTTTCCTGTCAAGCTGTAATGCATGACCAGAAGCTTCTTGTAATCACAGAAAAGGGCATAAGAAATGGCTCAAAACATCCAGACTTGAACCCAGCTTTCCAGGGTCTAACATAGACTGGCATGCGTATACACCTTCTGCTCCTTCTTAGATATCCCCCACCCCCTGCAAAAAAATCGTCACACTCCGTCTTATTTCCACTGGAGATGCAGTGAATAGCACAAAGAAATGATCAATATAGAAAAATAATTTGTACTGATCATTTATGAAATACACAATTACTAAAAATTATAAATATCTGTAAATGAAAAATTTGAAAATAAAAAATACATACAACAGCTTAATAATTGCAAGAGTCGGCATTTCTCGCAGATCCTCTAATCATAGTGCTCATACAGATTTAATTTGTAATGTCATCCCAAAAATTCCATTTACCAAATATTTTGCCATCAAAGGGTGTATTTTAGGAAGATCTGTCCTCACACTTTCCAATCAAGTTTCACAAGCCTTCCTAACATGTTACAATCTAAGCTGGAAATGCAGGCTGCAGATTTACAGCCGATTACAACTGAGAATTTTCTCAACAACATCAAATACATCTCTCCAGTTCAGTCTGAGCAGAATATAGATAGAATATTTCTGTTGACACAAATGCACTAAATCTGTTTTAGAATGTGTTCCAGGGAAAACATCAATTGAAAAATTGATATCAACTACAGTTGATTAATGTATGAATTGTTTCAGAGCTGCATGCAATCTCCTAGCAATAGTTCTATTGCTTTACTTGAACGAGCTTGCCAATTATCATTATGCATAACTATGAAACTGGGACAAAATTTTGATGATAATGTTTATATCTTATCCAGTATGCACATAAATTTAGTTTAGTATAAAAAAAGAAAAAAAAACACAAAAAAAAACCCCTGTCATTAAAGTGTCTTACAACTGAGTACACAACAATACATTCTGAGCAGCTATGAGCATTTTCAGACATGTACATACCCCATGATAAATCTTGTTACTTGTGCATGGTAGTTGATTGTACAAGAAAAGCAGTGATACATGCCCATGTAAAATACAGAAATGTAGGAGTAAACTCTGGTTTTCTAGCTCTAGTATCATAGTAGCTGCCTCTGTTATCACCTATGCAGCTATCACCATAAATCAAGCTATTTTAGTACTGTTCATTCACAGTTTTGAAGGTTCAAAGGCTAACAGCAGAGGTAGTTGAATCTTGAAAAAAATGCAGGGTTTGCAACTGTTGAAGTGACTAATAAAAAGCTCCTTTAAACGATCTTCTTACAGATATTCACAAATGTTTGAATGCATGGACTTCTGCATGCATATATGTTGGTAAAATGGCTTTTCCCCAGTGAATTCCTCAGAGGGACAAACTGGTACTGAATGTTAGGTTGGGAATTCTGGTTCCTGCAGACCCATGTATGCATCTGTACTTTTTTACAACATTGGATCAGCCATGTAATAAACTTAATTTGACCTTTTAAATAAATTATCTCTGAACTGTGATTTCGGTTTTTTTTTTACTGTTGTGGGTGTAAAAAATATTTCCACAGTAAGATCCTAAATTTTCAATGCTAAATAAGGATTACAGCTTCTGCTGCATGTTGTAACAAATGTGACACACTGTGTTCCAGAGAAAAGATCTTGAGGGCATCATGGAAGGTATGTCCATATAAGAAGCCAGGCTTATTCAGGTGGATAGACACATAAAGTGGTAAAACTAAATCTCTTCCAGTGTACTCATGGCATTTTTAAATAATAGTATTTCAGCAGGCAGATAAAAGGATCTCAAATTTCTATTTTCTTTTTCCAAAGAAAAGTGGGAATATTTTTCCACACTCTTCTTAATACACCGCACAGATTTCCTGTACAAGCAAAAAAAATTAGATTTTCAGGTAATGATGAATTAAGCCTTCTAAAATAATCAGTTGAGATGTAATAAAAAAATTTGGTTACTGGTGTTATATGCCCTCCCCAAGAAAAAAATAAAAGGCCCCAAGCCTTGCAGCCAAAGGCTATACAGTCTAATAGGGAAACTGAAGTAGGAAACAAATGCCTGCACTTTGGCCAGCCTTTAAAAGCTTTATTTTCCTTCTCCATTTAGCGACCTTTTGCAGGGCCTAAGGAGATTCAGATTATAAAATTCATTTGACCAGTTTTTACACAAGAAATCTAATCTCAAACAAAAGTATTTGCATAAAGGCAGTTACACACTTTATTTAGTCAATAAGTGGTCAAAACAAAGTGTTCATTTAGCCAGAGGAAAGAGTCAGAGTATCCTCCCCAGCACAGGCAGATGAGTGCTTACCATGGACAGCATGTGTGGGCAGGAGTCCAAGAAGCAGGACAGGAACAGGCAGAGAAACAGCCCTTAACGCTAAAGCCTGGTTAACAGCTCAACCCACTATCCAAGGGACCACCTGTTTCACAAACACTAGATTTATACATCAATTTTCAAACTTGTACACAGTGCAGAATAAAAAAAAAACAGCCCTAAACTGCTATGCTCTGGGTGAGTAAAATGTGCATCAACTGAAAGCGAGGATGCAAATGGATGTAACATTAACTCTGGAAATAATGGACAAACGAGCATTGCCACAAGCAAAATAAGAGATAAATCAATCTGGTTTTAAGAACTCAATTAAGGGGCAATAAAAATATTAGAATGTCGGAAAAGCACTGTCAAACATAAAGCACCTGTTTAACATTACTGCTAATTGTGGATGAAGGAAGTGGCCTTAGCAGAAACTGGTTGAAGATGAATAAATTTAATTGCAACGCTATATACAAAGTACTACCCACAGGCTAAATTAGAAACAAAATATGCTCGAGATACACAAACTCAAGTTTAGTACATGGGATGAGCACCAAGGCTACATGTGCCTGAAAAACACATTTGTATCTTCTGAAAGTTTTTTCCATCTCTCGCGTGTGGCAGAAATGCACAGAAAACACAATAGGAGACACAAAATCAGGAAATAAGGTCACTCTAAGGTTGGTTTTGTGCTGTGGGGAATGCTCATATTCTTCAGCACAGTGAAGGCGTTAGGCTTGGTAGGAAATACAACCCACTCTGAGACACGAAGTGCTGTGAATCAATGAGATTAGAAATAGTTAAGCAGGAGTGCCTTCCCTTAGTTTGTGTAAAGCAGGTACCTTGTCTAAACCAGCTCCATGCCTTCAGCAGAGCACAGGATCCCCCTGGCAAGTGGCCACTTCTGCTGGAGGCAGTTGCTAGAGACTACTGGCACAGAAAAGTGAAAGCACTACTTTTCATTTTCTCTGCAGTATTTCCCTCTTTTCCTTCCTACATTATTTAGTTAGTACAGTTGGTTTCTCCCCCCCCCCTCGCCATTTACTTTCATAGAAACTACCCAAATCAGTTTATTTATTGAAGCCACCGGTTCATTATTAATCCCTTTATACTATGTTTCTTAATTGAAATTTTACTTCTTGTGCACTTTCTTTATTAAGAGAGCAATTCTAGAGCATGTACCCTCCCTCTCCACTCTCAGTGCTGCTGTGGGTACAGCCACAGTGCTGAGGGATAACTTACTTATGATCAGGAACTTATGAGGTATTTGGTCTTCCAGCTAACTGCTCAGATGTACACTGGGTCCTAATTTTAACCTGCTGCCACCTAGACCATATTTCCCATGGTACACATCCACCATGTCTAACCTTTAAATTGCTTCTGACAACTGGCACATCTCACTGGTGGCAAACACAAAACTGGCATTCTCTGTTGGAGACATGGTTGTGCTAGCCCCTTTAAGCTCAGGCAGACGGAGGTACCTGCTCATGCCATGGCCCTCCTGTTCTCTATTTATGGTCCCTCAGTCCTCAAACACACTTTTCTAAGAAGTTTCTAAGTGCCTAGTGTTATCTGCTACGGAGAGTGACAAGGTGCTACTCAGTCCTCCGTACTGAATGCTTGAGGCTCAGTATCAACTAAACAGTCATTTTTTTCAAGTACCTACAATGTACATAATTAGAACTACTGAAGCCTCTGGACATGGGGTGAAAGCTGTGCTTTTCCAAAGGTAGCTCTGTGTAACAGAGAAGCATTTCCCACTCCACTAACCCCAAAGAACTTAGGCAAGCAATAAGTACAATGAAGCAGCTGCTTGACAGCCTTATTAGAAAACAGCTTAGAAAAGTACGCGAAAAACACTGTATTCAGCTGAAACTGCAGGGAACAATGGAAGAAAAATAATTAGCCGAGTCAGAAATTGGCTATGGCACTGGGTCTTCTGAGCCTTATATTTCCTTCAAAATACAAAGGGATCTTTAAATGCCAAGTAGTAAACGAGACTTTGTTTATATCTGATCTTAAAAAGCCACCAGCAGAAACAGCACCCTAATAACATCCTTGGCTCAGAAATGATTCAGAAGCAAGGGGGCCATCTGCTGAATTCCCAGTACCATTTTTTGCTGCATCCTGGAGGATTTTCTTTGAAAGTTTGACAACCAAGTCTTCTTCAGTACCAGCTTTGCTAGGCCTCTGAGCTGTGGCAGTAAATCTGTGAGCAGGTTTGGCTGCAGATCACTATTACAACACATCTATCATGAATGCAAAAACTAAAACCAGTATACTGATCAAAGTAATCTGTTTAGGACTCCAAACTCCTATAGACAATATCATCAGTCTGAACTATATGCAATATCTCTGTATGATAGTGCATTTCATTAAATAGAAATATTCAGAGGCAGAAAACTTGTTCATAATACATACACCAACATAACTTTCCAGCTAAATTAAAAAAAAAAAAAAACCAAAACTGAAAGCACAGAATCAGATTTCTAATTTAAGCAGTTTCCTCCTTCAGCTTATTGTCCATTACCCTCAGTAACATCAGCACCATGCTCAAACTCAGCATTCCCTTGCAAGTCTATCACAATTCCATTGACACATGATTCACTGGCAACTGCTTCTGATTCCACTCTCTGAATTCATTACCACCAACTTCAGATCCCAGCTTCAGCACATCCCCAGCTAGTCCCTTTTCCAATGTGCAAAAGTGGGCAAAGGAAAGGTAGAATTTTAAAAGGATTTTTTGACAATGCTGTCGCATATTCACAGGCACAAATGAAGAGTGTTACCGTTGTATTCATCCATCTCTTGTTCTTCTTAGTACTGCTACTGCTAAAGGTCTCTCTGCATACCATAAAGAAAGACCAGAATTGTGTCTAGCATAATAATAGCAAAGTATGCTAAATAAATACTACAGAAACATCCAGACTGAAAAATCCTTTTTCATATAACCATGAAATTTGATAAAGGCATTTAAAAATATTCACCACTGTTCTCATTTCTTAAAGCATAACCTTAGGTCTACTGACATTTCATGGTCTGTTAATACAGAACACTTTACATATAGAAAGGTACACGTTATCTGTTAAAGACTATGCAGACTCACGCATAGAATAGCTCATAAGGTAAAAATAAAAGATTGTTTAATGGTACAAACTATAAAATCAAATCTTCAAGGCTGCTTCCAAGTTCAGCGCTTTAAAAATGGCTGTAAGACATAACCTGTGTCTTTCAATGTTATAATCAGGAGGTACTAAATCAACTCACAAGCACAGGACAGGGGATACAAATAAACACCATTTGTTTAAGACTTCCTTCTTAAGTATAAGAAGTGGTCCCAAGTTCAACTCATAGGTAACTGAAAATACAAAGACTTGAAAGGGTTTCTTTTGCATTGTGTGACCTTTTTTCATCCTTAAAACATTTTACTGCCTCAGTCAATACTAAGCTTCCATATGCATGATTCCCACATCCATAATGCAAAAATGCATCCAGGTGGTGTTTGCTATTCACTGTTCCCAACTTTGTTCACACTGATGAGCAACAAAGATATGATCTGGAAAGTTGCAACTTTGTACACACATGCAGATTACTCTAGAGAACCGCTGATTTCCGTATTTAATAGCAAACCGTTATCTACTTTGCCAGCAAAACATCTCTTATTTTTCTCCTAAAATCAGGACTCCCATGTGAAAATATAAAACCAACATATATAAACCAGTAGGAAATGCTCATTATCAAGTGTGTGAAAGTACCAGAGTTCTAGAGCTACAATTACCCAGCATTAATAAAACATTCATTTATCATGCACCCTTATTCCCATAAGCTACCCACTACTCCCTCTCCACAGGGCTTGGCCTATCACCTCTAGCTTCAAAGAGTGGCCAGGAAAAAGGAAACAAAGAAAAAAAAAAAAAAAGAAAGAAAAGGAATTTATGTGGAGAAGTGAAAGGTTTCCCTCAAGAATTCAGAATGAAAGATAAGGATTGCTGAAATTCGGGCCTTTCTATAGAAATGGTCCCAAACCATCTAAAGCAGCCCAACTCTTAGGTGAATCTTGGAAAGAAGAGGCTCTATCTTAGTGAGAAGCAACACAAAGTGTTCTTGACACTTGTTTCAAACTCTGGAAAGCCCACAAGAAAAAAAAAAAAAAAAAACAACAAACATTTCTATTAAAAAATGATTAAAAGATAACATGAGGGTATTTTCAACTTTGTAATTTTTTTTTTTCCTTTCCCACTAAACTCTAAATAGGTGGCTTCAGACTTAGATGCTTAAATTAAAGGGAAAAAAAAAAGGAAGAAAAAAAAAAGAAAAAAGAATACACCTTTAAGCAATAAGAAACATCAATACAATTATTTGCTGGTCTTTTTCTCCAATATTCTGCATTTAAACAAAAACTACTCCCAGCTGGTGGCAGAGTTATGATGATTTGTTAATGGAGTTCGACAATTACATTTATCTCATTAATTACTTAGACTGAGAGGAGTGGTGTGCATGATCACTAAGTAGGCAGAAAGAAAGGGAAAGAAGCTAGAAAGTGAAGGAATTGCAACATAACAATAGTTGCAGGGTAGTATCTTCTGATACTTCTGGTGCTTCTCGACTTGAACATCAGCTGTTAAAGTTCTACTACAATGCAAAGTATTTACAATCCACCTACTTCCCACTTCAGAACTTTGAGGTCTTTTGCTTTCTATCTCTACAATTGTTGTACAGAAATCTCAGCTGACATCTCCCGCATTTTGGGAGGTTCTAAACGTAAGGTGGATCAGCTCCAAGGGTCAGAGAACACAAACACAGCTCAGCCAACGTCTGACTGATGATACCTAAGGCACCAATATATTGCACACGAGGGATACAGAAGTACAAGGGAAGGACCTGTAGATGCCGTATCAGAGTGCTGGCGTATGACACGACTGATTTTGGAAATATAATGAAATATTTGTCACTTTCCGTCATCGAAAGTCAACAAAGGGAAAGCAAAAACTTTATCATCACAAGCAGTTTCTCAAAGGTGGTTAGGGCGCAGGCGTGTTTTGGGGCACAGCCAGGCTCTGCCGGAGCCGGCGAAAGTCGCACCAGCGGGATGGAGGCACAAGGCCAGAACGGGGGATGGAAAGTCCGTACTCCTCAGTATTTCACACGTTGAGAACCAGCACACTGACAAGGGACATTCAGTCGTGGCTACGGACGCGCTTGCGGCGCTGCTACCCCACCAACGGCGGAGGGGACTAAAGGCTCTCCCTGCACGCGCTGCCTCCCGCCCCGGCAGGAGACCCTCACTCTCTTCTACGAAAAGCCTTTAGCCACACACAGAGACCCTCCACCGTAGCTCGGCGGGAGCCTAGTCTCCGCGGGACCTCCGCAAACTTCATGCGTGTTCTACCTAGATGTTGGTCTCGACAGCTCACAACACACCTCAAACAAACTCGCAAGCTCGGGTTATTTTGGAGCCGAAACCAGAAGGTCGATCGCTCCCCCTTCTCCGCAGCGTCAAAACCTTGGGCAAGGTACTAAATCGCGACACCTGGAGCCGACACCGCACCTTCCCCTCCAGTAGCTTCCAACTTCCCTGCAAAGCGCCGGGAATTCACCTTTCCTCGGCACGAGCCCAAGCCGCGCTCCGCGGAGACCTGCAGCGAGCGACATCCCTGCCCCGCCGCGCAGACCCGGCGTCTGACCCCTCGGCTCCACACAGGCAGTCGCCAACCCACAAACTTTTCCACGCCGCCGGTCGAGGTAGCGTCCGCGCCCGTCACCCCGAGCCCCGACACCGACC
>JASSUY010019665.1:42565-89880 GCA_032466535.1 Forpus xanthops
AGATTGGATCTGAGGAAGGAATTCTTTCCTGTAAGGGTGGTGAGGCACTGGAATGGGTTTCCCAGGGAAGTTGTGAATTCTCCATCGCTGGTGGTGTTCCAGGCCAGGTTGGACAGAGCCTTGGATGACATGGTTTAGTGGGAGTTGTTCCTGCCCATGGCAGGGTGATTGGAACTAGATGATCTTAAGGTCCTTTCCAACCCTAACCATTGTATGATTCTATGATTCTGAGGTAAGTATGTTCACACATGGTAACAAATTCTTACAGAAGCCTGAAACATACTATTAGATGTCCTATTATCCTACCTGAAGACATTAACTAATATCCTGGAAGAGTTTAATTCTTTGTATATTGGAACCATATATTACAAATAATATACATTTCTGTAGATCGTATGAATTAATAAGTTTTAACCTGAACGTTTGCTTTGTTTTTCTGAGTGCAGCATATATTTGTGTGGAAAATCCTGTAAAGTTTTATTCTCACTTAGGTTCCCTGCTAGATGTAAAAAGACAAGGCGAGCCGGTCTGTGTAAACCTTCCATGTTTTGCTTTCAGTGAAACAGAAACTTCAAACCTCAGTTCTTGTTTTCCTAATTCTTAAAGGACAATTGTATTTTTTCCTGAAGTATGAGTAGTAGCTTTCTTAATTTTATGTTCTTATTTCATTTATTAATGTAGAATATTTTAGTTCTTCCCTGCTTTATTCCATTTGAAGCAATCGTAATACTGCTTATCCTAACTTTTTTAATCCCAGGTGGCTTCTTTTTATCTAAATAGTAGTTAAACTCTTCTAAGGAATCACTTACGTAAGCAGCTTTCTATTAGCCAAAACTTTGATCTGTCAAGGTTTATACACTTGAAGCAAGATGGCTAAGTTATTCTACTCTCTAGTCCATGCAGTACCAATTGCACCATTTTACTTTGGATGTGATTTTTTGGAATGCCAAAGTGCTGAATAGTCACTTTATAGTCTAAAGAGTGCAATTAATTGTGTAGCTAGTAAATACATCAGTCTTCATGATTATCAGAGGGGAGTGCATGTGTATACATCAGTGAAGAGTGGTAAATCATGGTCGTCTCTTCTCATAGGTTCATGCGCCACTGGTTTGAAGAAAGTCGTATAGTTGAAAAAGAAACTCATCCAAATAATTTGTCCTTACTCTAACTTTTCTTTGATATGTCTGATGTGATATTCAGCAACCTCTCAACCTTGCTTTCTCTATCACTAAAAAAGACAATGTAATGTTTCCTTCAGAGTTATTGTGAGAACTACTCAATAGTTTAACCACAGTCATAAAGGAGAATGCTAGGTATTGCCAAGTCATATTAGGAAAGACTGTTGATTTTATAATCAGTTAAAAATATAGAATCATAGAATAGTTAGGGTTGGAAAGGACCTTAAGATCATCTAGTTCCAACCCCCTTGCCCCAGGCAGGGACACCTTACGCTAAACCATGCCACCCAAGGCTATGTCCAACCCGGCCTTGAACATTGCAGCAATGGAGCATTCACAACTTCCCTGGGCAGCCTATTCCAGCGCCTCACCACCCTTACAGTAAAGGACTTCCTCCTTATATCCAATCTGAACTTCCCCTGCTTAATTTTGAAACCTTTACCCCTTGTCCTATCACCACAGTCCCTAAGGAATAGATCTAATGAAGATCCTGTATGCAAGAAATCCATTTTCAGAAGGTTGCTGAACATGCCACTCATTTAAATTAATATATCAGTAACACAAATAGGACTTTAATCTGGTATTAAGAAAAGCTCAGCATTCGAGTATGTGTCCAATGATGTAAAAATATCCTCCATTTGCTGCTCAGAAAACATATTTGTTGTTTTCTTCTTGCTATCTATACTCTTTAGAATGGACACAGAAAGAACAATGGCAAGTAGTGACTGATACAAAAATTTTGCCGAAGAGCTCATATTCTGTTTTAGTAGCAAATCCTTCTTTTCAGGAAGATGATACATGAAAGAGATGAAGGTGTAGCACTGTTTTCATACACTTGCCAATTTATTATTTTTGCATAAATATTTAATGTATCAATTTCTTTCTAAAGGAAGAATATGGTTTGCTTTTCAAGTCTTGCAGTTTTCTTACATTTTCTTACCTCAAAATCCCTCCAAAACTTTAATTACTTGCTGTACATCCACAGGATAGGTGATTCAGTTTTTTTGTTGCTCATTGATGTTCATTGAGCTGGTCTCCTAAGGTTAGTACTGTATGTGCTAGTGGCCTTAATATCTCAAGGGTGAGTAAAGTTATTGCATTTTATTATTAGGAACCAGGATTAAATATTAACTGGAAGAAATCTATTTCTAAATTACTTTAAAGGAATGTAAAGAGAAGGAAAATACTGCTTAAGCTGTCCATAGAGAGCCATGATACCCATAGATAGCCAGAGAGGCTGTCGGCATGTGTTTCAGCCAAAGATACATTAATTTCAATAACCAACAAAACCACAGCTGTCAATCCATTTTCCTACTCACACTCTTTTCTTTCAAGCAGTGCTCCAAGGACAACCATAATTAGGCAGCCTAGGGACAGAAGAGGGTTCCCATTGCAAAGGAATCATGAAAGCAATTTCCATCATGTAGATTTTTTCATTGGCAGAGTAAGGCTTATCCTTTCTCTTGATATTATCCGCGATGGTAGTTTATCTTACATTGGTTCAAGGAACATACTTACATGGCCTCACTTGGTGTGTGCTAATACACACAATACCTACAATGACTTTCATAGACAATTTCAGCTTGTCAAGTTAATGTTGCGCTTGTTGTCTTGTGCAACCATTGCCGTAAGGCACCTATAGACTGTCAGCACATATATGAGAAGGAGTTACCTTCTTTTTTACAAAGTGAAGGGAAATTCAGCTTGGGAAAAAAAGAGGGTTGAGAGGGAATGCTTGAGATGTCACACAAGTTGGATAAAGATCACTGACCTGGGAACTCTATACATTCTGGTCACAGGAAGGAAGTGACAAGTAGCTGCAGATAGTTTTTGTATGACTAGAGCCATTTAGAATAGTTCACTAAGCCCATCCATATAATAAATGACAAGGAGAACACAACTTTTTTGCATTGTTTTAGAAGAAATAAACAAATGTAAAGTCTGCTGAAGTATCAGCAATAAAATGCATTTTTATATACATGTATAGTATATAAATATATATACATATAACATCTGCATTATTTCCTGTATGTGTAAATGGGTCTGCTGTCTATACATTAATGAAATGATATAGAAATGCTTAATATGTCAGCACCTATACCAAGTTGTTTCCTATGTCATTTTTCATTTTCCCCGCTTCAGCAAAGTGACAATTTATTATCTTTTTTTTTTTTTTTAGGAAACTCAATGTTAGAGATATGATTTAGCAATCTTCAGCAAAACAACGCAGAACTTGTGTCTGAGATGTTCACATCCAGTAAACCACTGTACTACCTAAGCTATATCAGGTCTTAATTTTCCATGGAACTCTTTATTACGCACTACAACAAGACTACCCTGTTACTTCTGTATGTATCCTGTTGCCAGCATTTCATCATCTGTCCATGTTAAGACTGGCAGACAACCTTAAAAAAGACTTTACAAAGAAAGATACAAGAAGCACAGGAGAAATTTCAAACTGACAACTGCATTTGTCAGCTGGCATCCTCTGGAATTCAGATGTTTACTGAACATGAAGTCCGTATTATTAAGCATCTATGAAACAGAAGCTCTTTTTAAGACTGACACCTACATGCTGTCTCTGAAACAGAGAAGAGTACGAAGAGTTTTTGGAAGGTATTATGGTCTAGTTTTATTTCTTAATAGGTTGAATCATTTCAAGCATTCTGTAAATTTCACTCAAATCATTGCAAAATTTCCTTTTACCTTGAAGAAAAATGATAATAATGTTATAATCACCTACATTTCAGTGATAATTAATAACAGAGAAAGGAAATAACCAGTAAAATCAAAAGGTGAAATTCACTCTCAAATAAAAACCTAGCACATGAATTGCAAAACTCCTATCTATCTCCCCCATCTTATCTCCTAAAATGTGTTTAAGTGGTTCATGGTTTGCTGGCATCTGCACAGATGTAGATTTCATCTGATTTCATCCAAAGTATGGTATACTAGCAACTCACTTTTCTGTGCAGAAATAAGATGGATGTTTGTTTCAAATATAAATTTAGCCTCTATTTTTGCAGTTGTGTTCTAATTATAACAGTCTAATTTGTAAACAACACATGCTTAAGTTTTGACAGTGAATTTCTGATGAAACACAGAGTACAAATTTTAATTACACACAGTTCTAATACAGTGAGCACTGCAGCATTTCTGTCATCTTTGAAATGGTAACAAAACGTAAAAGAAAGTTTTTGAAATATGAGCATGAAGGTAATGAGATCAATAAATGTCAGCCAGAAAAAGTATTCACAACTCTAGAGACTCACTAACCTTTCTACAAATTCCAGCAATAATAGACTAGCTTGGATGAGGATTCTTTAACAAGGAGAAACAGATATGATTATAAGGGGGAAGTGAGCCACAAACTGCTGAATAATACCAAAAAAAACTTTGCCTTTTTAGGTAAACGAGAGAAAACAATCAATATTTTTGCCTTTCCTCATGTGATGCTCACCAATGCACTTCTCTTTTCACTTTTGGATTTTGAGAACAAAGTATAATATAAACACATATGTAAACCTGGATTTAAAATACGAAATATGACAGAAAGTGCAGTGGGAGATAATGGTTTTCCAGACTGGTGGCCTGACCCTTCTCTCAGGCAGGCAGAAATGTTGGAACATTCATTGACCTCCATATAAATTCCAGGAACTTAACACTCCCAAGATTTGGTGATGTATGGTTTTATATATAATTTATGCAAACTCAGAGCTTAAGCCTTAATTAATTCAAGACAAGAAACTATGTGCTGTGTTTTAATGCCCTATGGTAGAATCTAACTTCTGTAAGACAAAACATATTTCATATGCAGCGTGTTAGATTAAGTAATATTTGAAACGGTAATGTTGTTTGTTGTTAGGTTTGGTTTGGTATTTTTTTAATTAAAAGTGCAAGAGGCATTGAACTTGAGGTAAAAATGGAAGGGAATAAAATATTTCTTTAAACCTATACAGATGGGCAATTATTTTATTTTTTTTTTTGAATGAGCCATACAATTCTCCTGAAAACATATTAGAATTTTATGAAGGTTATGCAAAATGAACTAAGGATTTATTAATATAATAAACTGATTTTAGGGAAATTGACTTAAAAGAAGAGGGGTAGATATAACATGGAAATTAATTCCTATTTTATCATCAGAGTTGGGTTAGGTTCTTTTTGCCCCAGTATTGACTGAACCTTTTTGGATGTAGATAATAAAAATGGGTGGGTTGAGATCTAGATCCAGTCATTAGTGTGTTTTCAGCATTTGTCACAGGCAAAGGTGTACAACTATTTAAATTATGATTTGGAAATGGTTACACAGCATGAAACCAGCAAGGATATATTGGCAGTTTATATTTCACCATTCTTGTGCTAATCTAAATTAATAAGAAAGTAATAAACTAATAAAAGTCCTAAGCAAAATGTCTTCATATAGAATATATAAGGTATTGCAGTATCACTATTCTATGATCAGTAGCTTCTACTTTCTATCATTCTGTATGTCTTCTTGAATTGCAAGTAATTGAAGAACTAAGCTGCTGTCTTTGAAATTCTTTAGGTGTCTAATTCCACACACATACATTTCCCCTTTGCTTTGCTTCAAACGACTCTTGAGCATGATTGTTCATTTATGTACATATACATATATAAATTTACATATAACATTTTTATACTTAACATTTTACATGTATGCATATATATAACATTTTGCAGGACTGGTGTTCCTGGAGGGAAGTAGCTCTTCAGCTAGCATGCAATCCAACATTAAGTAATAGATTCCTGTGATAACATGCTTCTGTTTTCGTACAGAGCTAAAGAAATGAGTATTATGGAAGCTGGCTGTTGAGGGCCACTCCAGGAACAAAAACTGGATTTCAAGTCAGCTCAGTTGACTGGGATGTGGCATAAATGGACTACGCCATCAGTAATTTTGAAGGAACTGCAGGAAGGAATGTGGGCAAGAGCTTCTCTGCTCTAGTCCCCTTTGCTGTGGGAGCAGCTGTGGATATATGGGTGTACATTAGATGACTGACAAGTCTGTGTAGCCTTGGAAGTTGCAGTTGCATTAAGAGAGCATGTATGCGTGTAGATGACATAGGAGCAGCCCAAAGTCACAAGCAGTTGCTGGAAACTTGCTGGATCCAGGTACGGAAGAAGCTTTCAGCTTTCAGAAATATGGACAGGGTACACACCAGTTAAAATGCTGTGATTCATGTTCCAACACCCCACAAAGCCAGAACTCAAACAGGAGTCTTGTACATGGGGAGCATAGTAAGCTGCTCTGGGTAGGAAGCTACGTTTAGGGACAAAAATCTTTTCAACCTGTGATTTTGAATGAAGTGATTTTCACTCAAATCAATTTTTGCCTGTAAAGGCTTTTATGTGGCACACCCTCCCTCATGCAGGATTGGTAAGAGTAGTCTGAAGTAAAGCTGACTGCAGAGAGCTATGTAAGCATCTTGCAGGTGAGAGAGTGGTAAAATGACAGAAGAAACTCAATGCCAAGGAACACAAAACAACATATAAGGGAAAAATAACTCAAACTACATATCCATGATGTTGGTTAATTACCTAATGCCACTGAAGGAAGAAATGTGAAAGTTCCTGGAGAGCGTTATCAAAAAATGCCAGCTTGTTGCGCAGCAACATTCAAAAATGCCAGTCAAATGTAAGAAACTAGGAAAGCACCGAAGAACCGAACAAAAAACATTTCAACACACTCTGCTCTAAAAGCAAAGGTGAAATAGACCTGGACTAGAGAAGCAGAAGTAGTGCATAAGCTGAGCTGCAAATTACTCTTTCCAATATCTCAATACTCAAGGAGTATTACAAAATATTATGAAAAAACAAGATTAAAACAAAAGTTATTTTGCATAATCCATCCTAAAAATTAATTGCTACAGGGTTTTTAGCAAAAAAAAAAAAATAGAAATAGACTCAGTTCCTTTCTTGCTGTTAAAAAGAAAGGTTGAAAGGCACATACCAAATAAAGGAGTCCCTAAACTGTTTATTTGCTAATCAGGAGGTCATAGGAGAGCAAAACCAAGTTTAAATTTTCTTGGTTTATTGTACTTTTCTCTGCTGACATCTGCCAGAGAGAAGATATTGGACTTCTTAACATAGAAGTTTGTATGTTTTAAATTTACAAAGCAGATATAATTTCTGGTCCAGATGATGTGCTACTGCTTATTTAAATACTGGGTAGAATTGCCATTCAAAGGGGCTTTGACAGACTAGAAAAATGAGCTAGCACAAACCTCAATAGGTCCAACAGCAACAAAACCAACCTCCTGCAGACAGTACACATTAACCCCATGCAACATGCACAGGCTGGAGGCCACCAGGCTCTCCAGAAAAAGACTTGGGGATCCTAGAGGGGAAAGCTGAATTGAGTCAGCATTGTGTCCTTGGGTGATGAAGGCTAACAGCATACTCCTCTTTTAGCAAAACTGTGGGCAACGGGTTAATGGATGTGATTGATTTCTCCTACTTTACACTTGCAAGATCATATCTGAGTACTGTGCCCAATTTTCTGAGCACCCCAGCATAAGCAAAATTTAATATATTGGAGTAAATCCAAGGCAGTTATGGCACTACAGCAGACTGGACTGAAGGAGTGGGTGAGAGAGCTGGGTATGATGATTCTGATTATCTAGAGCTGTCCTGTAAAATGTAGCAATATGAGAGTAGAAAGTGAGAGATCCTTCATATCTGCCATCTAGCTGACTTGCCTGCTAAATGTCTTTCTTTCTGCATTCACAGCACCAATGGAAACAAAGAAGAAAAGGTAATACACTTTGAAATTAAACTTTCAACTGACAGCCCAGTGTAGGTGTCTGAACTGTGCTCTGTGGCTACCAAGAGCACAGACAGTGACCAGCCACCAGCTTGGTTTTGGACAATATCAGTTGTGAAAGACCTTTTCTGGGGCTTGAAAAGCATTTCTCAGATAAATTTGTCCAAGTTACAAAGTGCAACTTTAAACCCAAAATACAGAGACACACATGCATGAGCATTCATTCAACTGTGACAGTATAAAACTTCTGCTTTGATGTTTTAGCTTCAAGGATAAAACCTTTACAATTGCAATGGAATTATGATAAATGAAAACTTCTTCCATGACATGTATTTATAAAGCTTAAAAATTCGCAATGCCTGAATACTGCTATTCATTGATAGCATTAGCTCCCACTTCATAGAAGCACAATATCTCCCTGACTCCTTAAAGCAAGACAAGTTCCTCCTGCTGTCAGTCTGTAAGAAACAAGTTTTGTGCATGGACGAAGAGAACTGTCAGAGCTGACAAGTGCAAAATAGAGGCAGAGAGAAACCACAAACTCCCTGAAGGACCTGGAGCCAAGTTCAAATCTGGATAGATCTATGCCGTCATAATTTTTTTCTGAGGTACTTTTTGTCTTTGTTATGGAAGATCTGTTTCTCAAGTTTACCACAAGATGGAGGTGCTGTAACTCAGAATCATTCCTTAAGTGATGAGGAAAATGGTGGGTGTTGTGCAACAGGCACTTTAAAATTTTATGTACATATTTAAGACTGTAATCAAAAATAATTGTATGCAACTGTGCCATATTATTGTATTAATTTATTTCAAGCAAACTGTGTAATGACATAGCCAACCATCTCTGAAACAGTATTGTTTCAAAATGCTGCAGCTTCAAATTTACATTTGAATTACTAAATGCTGCAGATACTATTCTGAATTGCATATCCATTGAAGGTGAAGATGGCTGATAATCTAAGTTCTCCAAAAGCTTAAAAATTTCAAAGCCAGATGGGTGGCACTTTCTCAGACATATTGTCCTGACATGATCTTTCCCTATACTGACTCTTCTGGAGCTTGGTACCAAACAAAAGAGATTATAAAGGATGTTTTTGTCTGTAACAAATATAGGTCTGATTGTTCTCACAGGCATTCATTCACTCTGATCTCCATCAGTAGATTCAAGATGGTGTTTGCCATCAAAATGCCTTGAAACTGCTTATTAAGTCACAATTATAATTTAGTTCACTTGCTTGTAATATGTGTTGCTGAAGGAAACGCAAATATTCATTTGGGCTTTCTGCACAAGCCCATCATATCATAAAGATAAGCTGTTCCTCTTCTCCAAAAGCTGTATCTTGAGAGTGTGCATGGATAGGTTCTTGTCCTGTGCTTTCTTGTTTTATTTAAAACTTCAAAGGGAAAAGGATAAACTTTTTTTCTGCTGTTCTATTTTTTTTCACTCGTATTTTCTTTGTTACTGGTTATTTTGTTAGTTTATGGAGAATTTGAAAAGTAAATGAAATTTGTTGGCCCAGATTATATTACAGTAACAGAGAAATGGAAAAAATCAGAAAGCAGAGCACTATGAAAACCTAAATAATTTTGATAGATTTGTACCAGTTGGATGGTTTTGATGTTCAGTGGTGCTGCGTTTGCATTGAATGGGTACAACAATACTGTGAAGTGAATTAAATCCCTTTAGATATGCTCCTAAGCCATGGACAAACACTCTTTTTGAATATCACTGTGCAAATACTGTTTTCATCTACTCATCACCCCTTCCCTACCTGGAGCAACCACAACCCAAAGTCTACTGTCTTCTCAATTCATGCAACCACAGTTTACTTGGTTTTAGTCAACTTAATTTAAAGAGCTTAAGGTTTAAAATCTGGAAACATATAGCTATCCCCTAAATGTAAAATAAATTATAGGAAGAAAACCCACAGGAACAATAACAGTATGAAGAGAAATTGACTAACAGTTGAAGACAGCATCTGAAGACAAAACAATCATTGCATGCCTTCACAAGTGAGGTTGATTTAAATTTGGAGTTCTTAAAATAGTTCTCATTGTACATGAGAAAATAACAAGTGCTGAAAGTCTTTAGAAAGAAAGTATACATGATAAATTGAAATAATATTTGATCTATCATTATAGAGCTGCTATAGGATATCTGTATAGGAGCCACATTATCTTTCATTTTCATTTTCGAGAGGTAAATTGCCAGAGATGTGTAACAGACAAAACTTGCACAGTTAGGGAATAAAAAAGTAAAAATGCATCAGAGATTTTCAGTTGTAATACATCTAGTATTCACAATGATATATTGTTGCTGAGCAAACTTGTGACTTACCTCATACAGTATATAATTTAATTTCTTCAATTAAAAAAAAAAACCTTCCAGAAAGAACACTAAATCAAAAAAGATTTATATGCAATGAGTTTCTAAATAGGATTCTGTGTTCTGACATATTGAATAATTTTGCAATCTACAAATATTTCTAAAATTATTTAGTGAGGATGAATCTGCATTTATTTATTTTAAAAATGTTTCCAAAGAATAACCAGACAAACTTAGCCAGAAAATTTTACACCCAAGTGCTTCCTGTCTCTACAAAATTACAAACCGCATTTAACAATAGAAATAATATATATAAAAAACGGATCAACATTGTGGGCCACGTAATTGTCTAATTACAAAAGGGCATTCTTCATCATAACTCATTTTTACACACTACATTTTCAACATTGCTGCTTGCTTTTCAGAAAGTAGTTGGCAGTGGGCTTTTTGTGTTGCTTAGAAGAAAGCACAAAACCTAAAACTGACTTTTGGCGTACAGATACTTGCTATGGTTCTTCATCTGAAACTAGTGGCGCATAAGTGGATACATAGTAGTGAAGCAGGACATGTTTTGCATCAGAAGAAACCTGGAGTAATGACTAGGATGCCAGTTGTTCAGGTGTAGAATACGACTGCTGCGTCTCTTTGAAATTCTTCTTGGTTTGTGCAGAAGTCCCTCACCATCAAACAGTTGAACAGTCTCTAGAACATCCTATATGATGAAGTAACAGCTCCTGCAACTAATATTATGGTCTTCATAAAAAGACTCAGCAAATTTTTAGGCAAATACTATTATTATTATTTTCTTTTTTTTCTGTGACTGTGACTCTGTCAGTATCATGATCTGCAGTAATTTAATACTTTTGTGTTCTGCAGTTGGGTGGTCTGCAAAAATGGATGTGGTCGGTTACAGACATGGCAAGTAGTTTGCTCAGACACTTGAGAATTATAAACTACTGGCATAGGTATTTAGTTGAGAAAAAGACTGCTATGTATTTGATTATTCCCATGGAATAGATACTGTGTGTTTTTTACATCAAGATTTTCATGCATTCTAAATTGAGGGTTATATTACTTAAAGTCTACTGATAAAGTTAAAATGCTATACAATTAAAGGAAGACAAGCCCTTCAGATTTATTTATATCCTACCTAATGCAAATGTGAATGTTCTTCTATTCCACATAAATATGCAATCACTTCCTTGAAACTTGTTAAGCAGTCTGCATCAGCAGTTTCTCATGAGTTACACAAGTTAAGAAACTTGGAAAAAAATGCACAGCCTCTCCTTCACCATCAAAAAACCCCACACTAAGATAAATTTCAGCTCCTGGCAACCACAGGTGAGCATCAAGCAACACAAGTTACATAATTACACTTTTGATGATTGAAGAAGTGAGCTAAATCCTAACATACTTTCTCATTTTTGTGCAGTTTTCAGCAGAAGTTCCTACAAAAGTCATCCTAAAAGGGACTGAGGAAGAACGAAGCAGGAGGAATCAACACTGGTTCACTTTCAGGAAAGTGAAAAATATTAGGTAGCGATTTGGAACAGTAGCCTATCTCTAAATTGAATTTTGATGTGATGCTTAAGCTGTGATTGTGATCTGAACAAGATATTTAATTTCCTTGGGAGCCTTGTATCTTTTTTAAATTATTTTTTTTCCAGAGCAAACCAAAAATTTTGTTGGGGAATGGTCAAAATTAAATAACATGTACTATATTATACATTTATTGTTTCTAAAATACATGTCCCACTTTTTGTTAAAAATATTTGTGATATTCAACACAAATGTTTGCACTGTGTTAATCCTCTCACATTACTCCACCAGCTGTAATCCAAAATGTAATTATGGATCCTGTAGATTTATTGGTTTCTGTTTTATTATAGTTAGATATTTGTACTAACTTGAGGTGCAGTTTAAAATACCATGTCCCTTATGTTTTTATCAGGTTTTAAGGATCAAGAGATTTGTATCTTCATCTGTAGATAGTTTTTAAGTCTTTTCTTTCCCAAAACTCTGAAAGGATAGAATTCAGCTATCATCCCTTTATTCTGATGCATCACTTAAAATGATGTCATCACTCTTCACTTAAGTAGGATAATAAAGATTTAGTACTTTTGTCTAAATTCTGTTTCAGTTACAGTGAAGAAATACCACTTAAAATTAACATGGGAATAGATTCAACATGAGACCAACATTTGGCACAGGTTTCCAGAAAATTCTGCTAATTCCTATGAAATAAATGAAAGCAACAGTGAGAAGTCAACCTGGGAGATAATTCAAGAATGATTTTGGTTCAGTAAACTCTCTGAAAGTTTGTTACTTGGAATTCTGAAATCCAAAGGCTGATATTGAAATTATTTATAGAAGAAGCAAGATGAGACCCAAAGAGTACACATTCACAGAGGAAAAAGTATGAAACATGGTTTGGAGACCTTTGTTTCCCAGAGCTACAGCTGATAGTAGCTAGAAAAGCAGTTCCCCCTTGGAAACATATTATATGTGAATAATTGCTTTGATAAGCTGCCCATATGCTCCAAGAGAAGGTGCCAAGGACCTCTGGAGCTCACCTAGTGCAAATGAACAAATCTCAAGACACTCTTTGGAGACTGATTGTTGCAAACCGTAATATAATTAGTGCATTTGTGCAACTGCTTTGACAAAAATATGCTAAATAGCATTCCAAGAACACAAGGCATGATGGTTTATAAGGGTTATATAATTTCAGTGTTAGTTAAAGAAATATTTAGCATAATAACAACTGTGTATTACTACAGTTTTGCTTTGGCACGTATGCTAAGCCTTAATGCTATTATGTTTACTACCATGATGACCAAAGCTCTTGCCAAGAACACGATGCCACTGTGTTAGGCAGCTCAACAACTGTTTGATTGTGAGGACTTGATTTCTGCTTTAATCAAATTACAGTGAAGTATCATTATGCAGCAGATATGGATTTATTTACACTTTATAATGAGCTTTTAAAATTAAGTGGTTGTTCACAGTATGCAGGAGTATTTTGAGGATTTAAAAGGCAGTGTACTAATAAAGATGAGCGCTGTAGCGCATGGTGGTTGGGTTTGTTTTTTTTTTTATTAAAATGGAAGCATTTCTACTGCACAAATAGTTCTGCCTTATTGAATTATGAGAACCATTCTGGTTTAAATTAGGGAACAATGTCAGGAAGCCTTCTGTCTGAAGAAGTGGTATACAATATTAGTAGTACCACAGGAGATTATTTTTACCCTGTAATTGTGTAGGACTGAAGATTGCTTTTTTTTCCACAGTACACAATTTGAGTTTCTACACATACTCAAACAGTCATTACAAAGGATACATGTTTATAAACTCATCAAGCAGAAATCTCAATGGTAACCAAGCAGCTTTTTAGTCTATTTTCTTCAATTCCGTCAGGTAAAAATCATGAATATGAATATTAATGGCATTAAGATGGCTTTTGCATATGCTATGCAAAACTAGAAAATCAAAAGCAGAAGCATCACGTGTAATTCTCCCTGCACAGAAGCGGAATGACATTAAAGAGAAAAACTCCAGAATAAAGAAATACATTTAACAGGGGAATAGCCTGCACTGAAAAAGGATTCAGTATCTTATTTAATCAAAGCCCTGATGAATTATCCTGAAGTGCTGTGTTGAGTAATCGTTGGCACCTTTTGTTAGCAATATGCAGATTGCTAGATGATGCTTTATAGTAAATACAGTCAATTATAATCGTCCATTCATACTACAGTGTCACCTACACACTCTGGTCAAGGCCCAGAGTCTGACCATGCCGTGCTATACAGACACTGGAGGCAGCTCTTGCTTACATGTGTCCCCTTCCAGCTTCCTTTTACAAAACATATAGCTCGGTAAAAAAAAAGGAAAGAAAATAAAGCAACAAAATGAAAGAAAAAAGTGATTGAGTGAAAATAATATGCCAAAGATCCAGACTTCCTCATCTGCCTTGTACATGCAGGTGTTGCAGAACTCCAAGGCTATTTGAGAGCTATTATCTACTGCTAAGAGCAGTAGATGCATAATGGAACCTGAATGTGTATGAGGGCAGAGCTAGTGGTGTGTGTACTTACATATGTCACTATGAAGAGCAGACACCCTCAAATCAAGGAAGCTTCATGGCAGGGGCCTAAAAGAACATTAGCTCTCAAAAATATGGTAAAAGCATAGAAGCTGGAAAACTGAAAGTAAAGTGACAGAGGGAAGACCTACAGTCTCCTTTTGTTGCTTCACTCTTTAAGATGGTAATCTGGACTGAAACTAGGGAAATGGTGTTTAACTAGAGAGCAAGTAATGTATCCAACCTGCACTTTGAAAACAAAAGAACCCTGAAAATTTGAGCTTAGTGGTCTGGGTAGTTCATGGTAAGAGACAGTATGGATTTGCAGATATCTTGGAGAGCTGGCTGTGCTTTGGAAACAATTTTCTCCTTTCTCACTCCAAAACCATCTTTATTTCCCTACTCATTTTCATAAGCAGAAACAAGGTAGAGCTTGTAGACAATAACTTCCCTTCACATCTGGCAATTTGCGGAGACATGCATTAGGCATGGTCTCAAGGGAATATATTTATGTAATTTTTACAGAGCTATTGTTTTTTTTCTTTTCTGCTTTGAACCTAAAACAATGAGGATCAGGAGAAAGAATATGGTATGCGATTTAATACAAGAAAGAAGGCTGCTAACAGCTTGCTAACAGTTTGCTAACTGCATTAGGCTTCTTTCTTCAGCACAGACAGCAGCAAAACTAGGTTAGCTATTGTCTCCAGCCAAAATGCATGGACAGATACAGATGGGCTCTATAGGGCACTGATGGCATGCACCTGTTCCAGAAAGCTGTTCCAGAGGCTCTGAGGTGGCTGGGACAAACTGAGGAACAGAGCCGTGTGTGCAACAAGGTTTGGGGAATGTGACTGATGCATAACCCAGCAGCCTGAATGTGAAACTGGGGGTTTGGCTTGCAGGGGTCTGGTCTCACCAGCTTTAAAGCAAAACAGCGCGTATATCCAGGATAGGTGCACTCACAGATTTCCTGGCACATGCATAGTGGTGCATAGTATTGATAACTGCCACAGGTTTATCTTTGTGAATAATATTTAATTTCTCATATTAATTCATGCAGTTAATCTTGGGGGATAATAAGGATCCTTATAATAAGAAAAAAAATCAACTGTGTAAATCTCAGTTCTACCCTGAAAAACGTATCTCCACAAAAGGCAGGGAGTGGATATAGTCTTTTGCTATTGAACTCTGGGTTCAAAACTTTTGACTTGTGGAGAATTTAGAGCAAAATTCATTGCTAGGCATTTAACTTAGGCAAAAGATTCTTGCTTATATCTCTGAAGGATTTCTTCTGCATTTAGTAAATATATATTTAGCAACAGCATCTGCCACATCAAGATACATTTCTACATGTTTACAGTATTTTTACCTTTGGAATTCAAATACATCGCTGTCTGATTGCATAGTACTGTAACACATTAAAAAAAATCCCAAACCCAGACCAAGTTTTTTAATCTTTAACCAATATCATTTATGTCAGCAAAAAGATTACTAGCCCTTTATTGATTCACCCCATGTCCCTTTTTCATGAGCAGAAGTCTATGGGAAGGGATCATTCTGTAATAAATGTCAAAAAGCATGTTTTATCGAAATAGCTCAACACACTCTAACAAAATTTAGTTAGAGATAATTTAAACTCTTCAGTAGCCAAAGTAATCTATGGGTTCTTTTAAATTGCTTTTGTCTCCAAAATAAACTCAGTTGGCTGTGCAGCATAAAGCAGAATTTAAAGCAATATTTCATAAATCTGTCACTGAAGATTTAAGTAATCTTTAATTTACAGATGCTGTTACAAGCTCTGTATGCTTACTCTCCCGAGCTTTGAAAATCCTAGCATCTCTCATGCCTCTAACCAAAGCCACAACCTCACAGAAAAAGGTCAACCAGGGCCAGAAACTGTCCATGCAGCTTCTGTAAATCTCCACTCACTTGTATCTATTTACACCTCAACTAAGCACTATGCAAAGGGCAATCTAAGAATACAGGAAGGGGAAAACAGACTCCTCTTTCCCATGCAATACTGGGAGCTTGAAATTTTCCATATTCCTTATACATTACTGAAGGTAAATCTGACCACTCTCACTACACTTTACCACTAATCCCAGTCTTTCTTGTTCACCCATTAAACTCTCATCTCACCTAGATTCCTAGACTGCAGTGATCTCTCTTCTGGCTTACTGTTTGCCTTACTTATACCTTCTAGGAACACTGGCATTAAGGCCATTTTTTTTCTTGCCACACTTTAGCTCCTGGTTTCCCTCTGCTGCTTCCCCTCCATGCTCAGACATAAGTTTAATCCTCCTTCTTCATGCCCTCATAGATTATCACTTCCTTGTTTATGTGTCGTATGGATGAGAAACAATCAGATGTTGACTTCTGAGAAGAGCTTGTTGCTCTGTTCAGTGAGGGAAACAAATAGAAGGCAAATAATTTCAGTTTAGGGATTCTACAAAGCAATTTAAAGAAAACAAAACACAACCGACACATTTAAATGGAAGGAAATAATTTTGAATTGAAGAAATCATGATCCCAACTAGACATTTTAATAAAGCAAAGGGCTAAGTTGACAAGGCAATTTAAACAGTATTTACTAAGCCAGCAGTGAAAGCAGGCTTGCCAGTTCAGCAGTTGTGAATCTTTTCCAGTGTTTAAGTATCTACCATATGCAGAAAATCAGTTACACCTTCCCATATCCCATTTCTGGAACAAGCCTTAACCTTTAGCCTATGAGATATTCTGGGGTGATACCATTTTAAGTTTCTCAGATGAATTTTTATGGAACAGGAAAATACTGGTTTAGACAAAAGGGAAAAAAAAAAGGGAGAGAGATTGACTCCTTCAGCATTTATCTACTGGGTAAATTGAGGAAAGACAGCCTGCACAAGGATGCGATTGTGTGTGTGTTATTACTGGGTACAGAGAGTTCTGTTTACTGAATGTCTCTTAAATCTCCTTCTGAATCAAACCTAAAAAGTCCAGGCAAACCTTTTCAATATTTCTTTACTCTTTCTCTCTTTTTCTGCTTTTGCCACAATATCTACTGAAGTTCAATGCTTACCTTTATAGATCAATAAATTTGCATCCAAAGAAAGAACACTGTGCTCACCTGCATTTCCAAAAAAGACTTTTGTGGTTTTATTTATGTTACCACTCATGCCACCATAGCAATTCTCTGTCATTTCCAGAGAACTGCCTCACACTGAATGCCTAGCAGTCTTTTGTCTAAAGCTGGTCACAGTGCATAGGAAAATAACTTTATATTAAGTTGTTGGTATGCTAAGATCATTGCCGTTCAGCCTGATATCATTTCTTTGTAGTTTCTCCTGTTTGGCTGTGTTAATACAGAAAAGGATGGAACTTCAGAGCAAGGAATATTATTTAATCTGTGCTTGCACATCACCTCACATAATATGACATGCTCAGGAAGAGGCAATAATGGAATAAACAACTATACTGAGTTTGACAGATTATATTAAGACATTGCGCATTGTACTAAATTACTAACAGCCACTGAATACATGCAACAGTTCTGTGGACTACATTATTAGAGTTCAAACATAATTGCTAATAGTTGTTCAGAAGACTAATCCAATTTTTATACATTTTTCACTTTAAGTGAGGCTGAATAGTTAGCTTATTTGATTCATTTAAATCTTCACCATTTAGCTGGTTCATGAACAACTTTACAGATGCAGTTATTGGTGCATTCAAGCTTTGCATACTGCTAGTTGTACATTCACAGAACCAAGAATCATGGAATTGTTTAGGTTGGAAAAGACCTTTAAGATCAGTGAGTCCAACCATTAACCCACCACTGCCAAGTCCATCACTAAACCATGTCCCTAAGCACCACTTCTACATGTTTTTTAAATACCTCCAGAAAGGGTGATTCAATCACTTCCCTGGGAAGCCTGTTCCAGTGCTTGATAAACCTTTTGGTGAAGAAATTTTCCCTGATGTTTGATCTAAACCTCCGCTTGTGAAACTTGAGGCCATTCCCTCTCATTCTATCACTTGTTATTTGGAAGAAGGAGCTTGACACCTACCTCACTACAGCCTCCCCTCAGGTAGGCTTTAGAGAGGAATAGTGTTTCAGCACATGTGGATGGCCTGTTCCTGTGCCTTTAAGATTTCCTTCTTGAAGAATGTCAACCTTCCTGGACTCCTTTGCCATTCAGTATTGCCTCCCAAGGGATTCCGCCAACCAGTTTCATAAACAGGCAGAAGTCCACCCTCTGGAAGTCTTACGTCCAGTTCTGCTGAGCCACCCCTTACTTCTCCAAGAATCAAAAACTCTTATAATTTCATGATCACTCTTATAATTTTGATGACCAATGCAGCCTACAAGCATCCCATCACCCACAGGTCCTTCTGTATTCACAAACAACAGGTCCAGCAAGGCACCTTCTCTAGTGTCAGGAAGCTATCTTCCACACACTTGAGGAACCTCCTACACTGACTTCTCTCCATTGTATTGTATTTCCAGCAGACCTCTGGTAAGTGGAAGTCTCCTACAAGATTAAGGGCTAACAGTGATGAGACTTCTCACAGCTGCTTATAAAATATTTCACCTGCCATTTCATTCTGGTTGGGTGGTCTGTGCATTACCTGCATAAACACAAATTAGTGATTAATAAGTGTGTGGGAGTAACTAAATGAGCAGAGTTGTACGTATGGAAGTGAAAGCTGGGTTTCTAAAAATATGGCCTACCAGTAGCCCCATAAAGCTTTCTGTTTAAGTCTCGATAGACATTAATTTCCAATGTCCACAATTTTTAAGTCAACGATTAATCATTGTAGATGCTAATGAGGAAGTGAAATCTTCTCTATAATACCAAACTTGGATGTTAAAGAATTTCTGTCTTCAAGATGCACAAGTTGCATGTATCACATGGGAAAACTGATTCTGCTTGGGTTACCCTACCTTCAGCTTGCAGTCTTCGTAATTAAACAGTAACTAAAATAATTAAAATGTCAATCTGGTGGTCTAAATCTCAGGTAAGCCAAATGCATGAAATACTGTCTTCTGACACTGGCAGTTAAGTGGCATGTAGATGATAGCAGCTATAATTTAGTTATGGTTTTCTATAGGTCGTTGTTCAGTGCAAAACTTCCTGGAATAAAGGAACTCAAAGAAGGCAGTTGTGATGATTTTTTTCTGAAGGAAAAAGAAATCAACTATCACCACAAGAACCAATAAAGTCATTGTCTTCAAAAAAATGCTGAAGGATGATATCACGTAACATAGTTACTGAGGAAAATTCAGTCTGAAGGTAGAACCTAACATCATCTGAATATGATTTCAGTAATTCTATCTACATTTAAAAATTATGAATTATGAGTGTTATATTTTACATTCTCACACTCAAAGGTATATCAAAATTAATTTATAATTTTCTGAAGCTATCTTGATGATCTATTATGACACAAACTTCAATTTGCTATGCATTTGTTGTAATACAAATAGGCGTCTTCTAAGTAGGTAGTTTTCATAATATGAATGTTATGTATCCAGCCCTCAAAGTGACAAATTAAAATTTACATGACAAATTCACAGAGGTGATTTGTTTATTTTTAATTTCATTTCAGACAGAGGTCTATATTGCTTAAATAGTGAGAGATTCTAGGGCTTTTGTCTTTTGGTATAGGAGCTGAAAAGTAGCAATTTAATTTTTTACACGTGAAAAAACTCATTCTACTAGTTTTAAGTAGAATAATGGTCCTGTCAGTGGAAGTATTTTCAAGCATGGGCAATGCACGGTATATAAAAATCCACCTCATCATTATTATAAGTATCAGAAAACAGATTGTTTTTTAAATTAACATAAGTTAAACATTTCATGCTTCATTGCATTAAGCATTTTAGTCAGTACCTTCCCAGATTAAATTCTATGAGATAATTACAGGGCACAAAAAAGACCTTTTCGCAAATTCACTTCTTTTTTTTTTTAGTAATTTATTCATGAAAACTACTGCAGATGAAAAAATGAATGTCTCAAAGGCAATGCTATTATAAGAGGCAGCATTGTGACTCAGCAGACTGTGAACCAAGGTGTAAATCCTGGTAATATAGTCTCTCTTCCTCTCAAAAGAGGGCAAGGTTGTACTGTTACAAATGACAAGACCAAGCAAAGAAATCTAAACACAAGAGGAGGTCAACATATTACCTTCTCACCAATAGATCATTTCAGTGGATCACTGATTAACCAGTTCTAACCCTTTTTTACACTATTTTTTTTCTAAAACAACAGGTGTTTGGTTTTTTTTTTTTTTTTTTTTAAATTGTGAAGTATTATTAAAAAACAGATGTCTGTTGCATTAAAACTAGAGCTAAAGATATAGTGTTCACTTTCTTCATGGAGTTTGAATATGTAAGCAACAACAGCTGAAAGAAAGGTGATTGCCTTATAATTTATAAGGTAGGACAGTGTGATGGCAAAGTTTGGTTCACACCTATACAGGTATGTGTTGGTTCTTTAAGACTCTTCGGCATTTGATTTCTCTAGAGGTCTTCATTAATCCCTGGCAAATTTACAAGATCCTACATACTGTGCCAATGTAATGCTAAGAGTTAGTGGCTTTTCAGGACTGGATCCCAGGAGTCAGCTCAGAGCACAGGGGAATTTCTGAGGCCCATGGCCCTACATGTATTTAGAAATCCTGAAGTTCATGGTTACTTCTTCGACAATGAACAAGTGTCTGGTATGTACTAAGTGGGTAGACAAATGGGTTAAAGCACAAAAACTGAATAAAAATACTCTAAATGAATAAAAATAAAAATACTCTGAATTAATGAGTAAATTGCGAAATTCAAAGAACGTTCAAACTATTATTTCATAAATTGCCTCTGAAGAGATCTAAAAGTTGACTATTATTTGGTGAAATGGTTCAGGCTGAAGTAAATGGTCCAGCACAGTTATTAAAAAAATTGAATGATCATTTATGTGTCAAAAGGATGACTAGCAAGGGGGAAGGCAATTTCACAAGTAAAAGATTGTTGCACGCTGATGCTTCACAGACTTATGCAAAGCTATCTTTTTACAGAAAACCTGTGAGGGCAGAAATGTACACGGACTATTTTAAGAACATTATACAGTGTTTATAATAAAGATGACCTTGGCACATTACAGTATGGGTTGAAAGAAAGCATCCACTAAAAATGCCATTCTTACCTGGAATAAATACGGCATCATACAGAAGAAAAAGATATACCCAGTGATATGATGGTCGCAACTATGTATTCAAGCAATGCATAGAAATTGTGATAAAAAGTTAAGTTTATGGCAATGTAGAAAATGACAAAACAAGGTCACCAGACCAAAATCTAATTGACTGCATCAGTGTACGCTGGTATTAAAGCAATGCCCAGCATTTGCTTGTACAATACAATTGAACAAAAATAGCAATGCTTGGTCAGATCAAAGGTTCATTTTATCTCATCCTCTCTGACAATGATAATGAATGCCCAGAGAATAAATAAAGAGGAAGGAAATAAAAGTATTTCCCCCATAATCTTCCAGCCCCATGTTTCTGTGGCTTAAGGATTTCTTAAGGCAGTAGTGTATCTTTGAACTTCACAGTTCCTGAGGTTTCAGTCTCACAGTATTATTTCTTCACCCCTGTTAGCTTCCCTACACATTTGGAAAACAGAAGAGTGGATAACAATCAAATAAGGAGCTGTTTCTCCCCTGAGTTTTCTGTGAGAACATGGTCGTGTAAAATGTTTATAACCTGGGATTTGCAAGCTTAGTGTTAGCTTGGATTCTCACACTGAAGGCTCCAGGTACAGGAGCATGTGTGTCAGGGCTGGCATTCACATCTGCAGATCTCTGACCTGTGCTGCTCTAAATGTCCCTCAGGACATCAACACTAAAGTGGAGGAAAGCCAGCCTCTTAGCATGTTTATGGGGATTCAGGTTTACTCCAGCAAGTTAGCATAAAGAGGGTTTTTAAAAACATATATCATAGTTAACCTTGCTACAGCAAGAATGTGCAGTGTTCCATTTAAATTCAAAGTGATGTGAGATCCAGGCCAAGGACAACCTATGAGAACTGATAATACAGGGCAAAACTGCAGGACATTAATTATAATCAGAAAAAAATATTACCCAAGTAATTTTATAATGATAGGTATTAGCTGTATTTGTGAGGTACAAGTTCTCTGCTTTTTTAATAAACCTAAAATATTGATTTCTCAGTCTTAATTTTTCTCATTTTAATGTTGTACTGAATGTTTTCTTTCATCTGAATTGCAAATAGTGTCTTTAATGTCTTAGCCTCAGATTTTAAGTTTTCCTGTTCACTCTACAGTTCAGTAAACAACAAAGAAGTTTTTAACGTTCTTTTGTTCAAAACTTGAAGTTTGCAAAACAACCAGGGTTTCTGGGCATGTCAAAAAGAAAACTGAATTAATCTTGTAATTTCTTCTATTTAGGACCAAAACAACACCAAAGTAGCAGGTGATACAGTATTTGTCTTCATTCAGATTCAGCAAAACATTCAAGCTGTTCACTTAATAAAATCCCAACCAACCAACCAAATAACAACACCCCACACCTCCCCCCCAAAAAAAAAGACAAACCCAAACCAACACCATCAGAAGAACCTCCAGATGTGTATCTCAGCCAGCCACTTCCAGAAAGGTTTGCCCAGTGCCTTTCCCCCTATCAACCCCTGAAAGCCCTGTCACACAGATGTCGTTTGCAGCATGCAGGTCACCAGATTCAGCACACTTTGGAGCAAGATGTGGAAAAGCTTGTTCCAAAGTCTGAAGCCATCTGAGATGGCACCTTGCCAGTCACCCTTAAAAAAATTACTAGAGTGATCCTGCTACCATGGCCCCTCTGGCTGCATCTGCTGCTGTCTGCCCTGAATAAAGAGGTGATTCTTCATTGATTCCCACAGATTTCTTAAAACCACAGGGAGGGACATGTAGTTCTACTCAGTGAAACTCCTGTTTCTAAACATAAATTAAAAGTGCTTTCAAATAGTCAGCTGAACTGCTATAGACAGGAAAATTATTTTTAACACTTCAAAAGACACCTCCCTTTTTGATGACTGTTTGCATTAACATCATTAAACCTACCTGCATGCATTACAGCATGCAACTTCATTCTGCTTGTACAGAAGTGTGATTTGGCAACCTAAAATGTCTTTTGTCTATTTATAAATATAAGGACTCTGATAGCTTAATTACATGAATTTCATATTTTGTTATGTTTTTCTAAAGGCTTGTGTTTAGGTATCCAAGCTAAGGTAACACCTTGCAACTACAAATGTCTTCAAATTTAATTACAAATGCAAGCTTTAGATCAGAAAAGCACTTTAGTACTTGCCCAAGTCCCACTGATATTGAGGTAAGCCATCTATTAAAGAAGAGCAAACTTTCATCTTTTAGTATCTAGAAGCAGCTTTCACACAGCTTGAGCAGTCTTTGTTTGTTTTAAGTTTTGACCTTTGCACATGGTGGTGGAAAAGGGAAAATATGGTAGCAGGGAGATTGATATACAGAAATAAAAAAAAATAAAGAGGAGATTGGATAGCTGTGGAGGACTGAAGGGAGAATGATGGGTGGTTGTTGCCAGCATCTACGAACCACTCAGCCACCTGCTCACTTTCACTTCCTGGAGGGCAGGGAGAAAATAGAAGGAAAGTGGGAAGACTGATTACCTTGAGATAAAGACAAATTACAAGTGAAGCAAAAGCAGCATGTGCAAGCAGTGCAAAGAAGGAGTTTACTCATTATTTCCAATGATAGGCAGATGCCTAGCCACTTTCTGAGAGCAAGAGCCTCAGCACTTATAAAAGAATTGTGTGGTGTGTTGGTTTTGGCTGGGATGGAGTTAATTTTCTTCATAGTAGCTGGTATGGGGCTACATTTTGGATTTGTGCTGAAAACAATATTGATAATGCAGAGATGTTTTTGTTATTGTTGAGCAGCACTTAGACAGAGTCAAGGCCTTTTCTGCTCCTCACACCACCCCAGCAGTGACTAGGCTGTGAGTTCACAAGAAGCTGGGAGGTGGCACAGCTGGAACAGCTGACCCCAACTGGCCCAAGGGATGTTCCGCACCATGTGACATCATACTTATCATGTAAAGCTGGAGGAAGAAGGAAAGAGGGGACTTTTCTTACCAAGTAAATACTATGCCTGATGGAGCTTTGCTTTCCTGGAGACGGCTGTCAACGGGAAGTGGTGAATGTATTCCTTGTTTTGCTTTGCTTTTGTGGGTGGCTTTTGTTTTACCCATTAAACTATCTCAAGCCACGAGTTTTTGCACTTTTCTGATTCCCCCATCCTGATGCAGGGGAGCAAGCAAGCAGCAGTGTAGAGCTTACATGGTAGCTGGGGTTAAACTATGACACATGGGAAGATCCTCTTCCTCCTCCTCAACTTGAGCTTTTATTGCTGAGCATGACAACATCTCATGTGATCAGTTCAGTTCTCTTTGATTAGTTGGGGTCAGCTGTGCTTGGCTGTGTCCCCTCTCAACATCTTGTGTACCTCCAGCCTATTTGGTGGGAAGAAAGAGTGGTAAAAAAAAAAAAAAAAGCCTTGATGCTGTGCAAGCACTATTCACCAGAATATTTGTGTGTATCAACAGGATTTTAGTCACAAATCCAAAATAGCACCACACAGGCTGCAGTGGATAAAATTGATTCCATCCTTGCCAGACCCAATGCAAGGAAAGAACTATATGGAGAAAAAGGTGATATGATGTAAAATCGAAATGCAAGGCAGAAGTCTGATATGCTGCCATGGTAAAATAATCAAAAATCCCCTTGAACTACTAAATAATATTTGTATGTACTGAAAGAAAGACCAGTTGTGACCCACTACATCATAAATTACTACATTTTCCAAACTGAAGATAAGATTAACCATGTTAGCCTTCTTCATTGCTCTGAAAAATCTCTTTACCTCTTCTTGCCAGTGGAAAATAAAGGCCAAAGTACAGCATTTATACCTTTAATTACAACATTCCTCTTGATGAGCAATAAAAACATTAAGTTTCTGAAGACAGCATTAGAACAAAGAATCTCTATACAACTATCCAACAGGAGCTCAGTAACAGCCAATGTAACTAGCAACACCTTACTATATTTTCACACCATCTTAGCCAAAAGTTAATTGTTTTCCAGGGAAAAAGCACAAGTGAAAAGAGCTGTGAAGCAGATAGTTGTAGATGTTTCCACCACTACCAGTTGTGAAAGTTGTGTGTCATAGTTTAAACCCACCTGGCAACCCAGAACCACACAGCTGCTCTCTCACTCCCACTGGTTGAGAAAAAAACAGTCCAGTAACTAAGGTATAACACAAGCCACTGCTGCTACCACCAATAATAATAATGATAAGGGAAATAACAAGTGGAGAGAATGCAACTGCTCACCACCTGCCGACCTAATACCCAGCCCGACCTGAGCAGTGATCCAACCCTTCCAGGTGACTGCCCCCAGTTTATATAGTGGGCATGATGTGCTGTGGTATGGAATACGTCTTCGGCTAGTGTCATGGGTTCAGCAGCAGCTGTCTTTTTTCTCCTTTAAGTAGTAGCTGGTGTAGCACTGTGTTTTGGATTTTCAGCTCGGGAACAGTGCTGATAACACCAGTGTTTATGGTTACAGCTTAGAATGTTTAGGCTGGACAAGGACTTTCTGAGTTTCATGCTCTGCCAGGGAGGAGGGGAGCCAGGAAGAAGTCGGGCGGAAGGAGAGACAGGGCACCTGACCCAAAGTGACCAAAGAGGTATTCCATACCACAGCACATCATGTCCTGGATGTAGAGATGGAGAGCAGAAACCCAGAAGGGTGGTGGTGCAGGGGGTGTGCATAGCATGGCCAGGATTTGGTATGAGGTGATGGGGTGCACTGCGTAGTCGAGCTTGGTATCAGGTGATGGGGGGGACACTGCATGGCGTGGCTAAGTATCAGATGAAGATCTATTGCATTCTTCTTCCACGTATTTCTCTTGTATTATTACTATTGGTGGTAGCAGCAGTGATTTATGTTATACCTTAGTTACTAAACTGTTCTTATCTCAACCTGTGGGAGTTGCATTCTTTTGATTCTCCTTCCCATCTCCCCAGGACTGGGGAAGAAAGAGGGGGAGTGAGTGAGAGAGCAATTGCGTGAGTTTGAGAGCCTTAAACCACGACAGCTACTTTGGGTCAGGTGCCTTTGTCTCTGCTTCCTCCTGCCTTCCCCTCCTCCCTAACAGAGCTTGAGTCCTTGGTCAGACTAAACATTACTGAGTGTTATCAGCACTGTTCCCAGGCTGAAAGTCAAAAACACAGCACTGCACCAGCTACTAAGAAAGAGAAAAATGACTACTATTGCTGAACCCAGGACAGTGTGGCTGCACTGCCCACAGCCATGTGAAGGATTTCCAGAGGAATGCTGCAGCTCTCTGCTGCAAATTCTGCTAACCAAATATCCATCCAAATATAATTTTAGCCATCAGCAAAGCTATCTCTACAACTGCAAGAATCCAGAGGACAAAAAGTTGGTTATTTGTAGGAAAGGGTGATGTTTTAATCAGTCCTTCTGTTTGTATCCTCTCAGAAATTATTCTGTATGTCTAACATATGACATGTACCATTGTCTTGGGTTTACCTGGCAAGGTTTCAGTAGCAGAGGGGGTGCAGAAGTGACTTCTGTAAGATGAAACCAGGACCTGCATTTATGTCCGAAAGAGCACATTCCAGCTAGCTCTAACATGGACCTGCTGCTGGCCAAAGCTTAGAGCATCAGCAAAGCTGGCAATGTCTCTGTGGTTACATATTTAAGAAAGGAAAAGGAATGCTACACAACAGCAAGTTAGAAAGAAGAGTGAGGACATGTGAGAAGAACAGCTTTTCAAATACCAAGGTCAGTGCAGAAGGTAGGGAGGAGGTGATGTTCCAGGCATTGCAGCAGAGGATTCCCTGCAAACCATGGTGCAGACCATGGTGAGGCACAGTCCACCCACGGTCCATTAAGGTCCATGGTGGAGCAGGTATCCACCTGAAGCCCATGGAGGACCCCACACCAGAGTAGGAGAATGTACCCCAAAGAACGTTGTGACTCCACAGAGACTCCATGCTGGAGCCAGTTTTCTGGCATGACCTGTGGCCCCATGGGGGACCTGTGCTAGAAGAGTTTGCTCCTGAAAGACTGCACCCCTTGGAAAGGACCCAACACAGCTCTTGAAGAACTGCAGCCCGTGGGACTAACCTACACTGGATAAGTTTGTAGAGAGCTGTCTCCCATGGGAGAGACCCCATGTTAGAGCAGAGGAAGAGTGTGAAGAGGAAGAAGCATCAGAGACCACTGTTCCCATTTCCCATCCCCCTGCACTGCCTGGGGAGAAATGTTAGGACAACCTTGAGCCTGGGAAGAAAGGAGTGATGCAGGAAAAGTGGTTATAGATTTGTTCTTTCTTCTCATTATCTTACTTAGTTTAATTGGCAGTAATTTAAATTAATCTTCCCCAAGTGGAGTCTGTTTTGCCTGCGATGGTAATTGCTGAGTGACTTCCCCATCCTTATATCTTCAGCTTTTTTTGTATTTTCCCTCCATCCCATTGATGGTAGTGGATTGAGGGTGGCTTGGTGTTCACCCGATGCAGCCAAGTCAACTCATCAGAACCATCGGGAAAACAAGAGAAAGGAGATGAAATTAATTTTGGCTTACTTATCACATGAAAGTAAAAAAAAAAGTACCTTTCTGAGCATGCAGTGAAATGTAACCCAGAAACTCGCTTAAACCTTTTAAAGGATTCATATGTCTAGAATGCTGGATTTAAGATCCATGACATTATTATTTTGCATTTTAATTACATATGTGAACAGTTAGAGAAACACAGGCCACATGCTAATGTCACCAACAGAAAGCATTTGTTAAGCTGCATTCATTGAGTAAATAAATGAGCCTGATTGTTGTCTGTTAACAGAGCAGCATTTTGCTTCTGTATTTCAGTAAGAAACAACATGAGTGATAAGATGAACCATTTATCATACACAGTAGAATGAATTATTAAGCATAAGGAACATGTCATGTGCTAGGCAAAGGCTGGTAAACTACATGCTTCAGAAAGAAAATATCCAAAATGAAGAAACCTCTAAATATATTCTTAATTTAAATGCATTGGTAGCATCATTAATGATTCCAGTTTTCTTCTGGTTTGCTCCTTTGCCTTCTAGTTTTCCAAGTCCTGACCATACATCAAAACCTTCCTTTCTCAAAATGATGAAGAAAAATTCAGCTGGGAAGGAAACTCATTATGCAAGCAAAATCAGACCACCATATCCTGATCTCTTTTATGCCATTCTCTGTCAAGCTGTAATTTGTCTCCTCCTATCTACATTGTCAGCAGGGACTAATTTCTATGCTGGAGGGTTTCTTTTCCTTGTGGAGCTTGATGCTTTCTTTTTCCAGCTTATGACATAATTCTGTTTGGAAGCTGCAAGGGGGACTTCCAAATTAGTTTCAAAACTCTGTCTCACTGGGAATCCCTGAAAATGTGCCCCCTATGTGGCATACAAAAGAGTTCAGAAACATCCCCTACAGGGAGCACAAAACAGTACGGAAATAGTTGAGCGTACTGGCCGCAAACCAGCAGCATCTGTAGAGATGGCCCTGCAAGCTCACACACATTTCTCATACTTCCCAGGTAGCTTTTATAGCCCTGCGGTAGATCAGCCTCTTAGCTAACATGATCATCATGCTACGTAAGTGAAGGTTTTAAATGGCAAGGGTAGTCCTACTAAAAAGAACATTTTCTGCTTAAGTTGGTTCTTGATCTGCAATTATTTACTATTCTTCTGCTTATCTTTAGCATGATGAAGCATTAGTAGGCATATGATTAACCTCTCTTGTTTGTTATGATAAAAGTCTGAACACCCTGTAAAATGCTTTCGTGCACTGGATTTGTTGTTTTACAGAATGTAGGCCACAAAATGCTAGGCCAACTGCATGTACAGTGTCTGGAAAAAATCATGTACTTCTACTCTTTTCCCAAAAACAGTCCCTCAAAATAAGACACTGAAAATTATAATATTACTTTATCAAAGAGTGCTGAAGCAGGAAAGACTATTTTTCAAATAGTGTACATGCAGAAATTTGATGTAGTATTTGTATGTATATGCTCATATGTCTGAACACATGCATATATATATAATGATGTGCTACATTAGCTCGTCTATTATGGTCTCTTTTTCCTTTTTAATTCACATAAATTTATTTTTAGAGACTAAGCTCATTGCAGTAATAGCATGGCATCTGAGTCAGGCAACAGTGAGAGATTACAATGGGTTTGAGACAAAACTATGTTAAAATGCTATCTTTGTTGTATCTTCATTTCAGTTAACTATTGACGTTAACATACTACCACACTTCATTTGAACAATCGTGAAATTAAACATATCATTACAAGATGCGTATTTTTCTCCTTTTATAAACATAATAGAAATTTATAACTTGAAAGTATGGTGCAAGTGTTTTGCTGACCAAGGGAATATGTGACTGACCAAAGTTTTAGAACAGAATACAGGGGCAAAGCGATTAATGGCAATAGTTTTCAACAGACCATCTCTCAGCCAACTGAATATACTATCAGATAAAAGCATCAAGCAGGATTATACATTGTCACATCTAAGATTACACCTGCTTAATACCCTTCCTTGTGAAAGCAGGTGTTACAGCTAACATATTTAATAAAATAGACTGCTTAAATAATTAATCTTTCATGTATTTTGCACATAATTTCTCATTTATCTCAAATATTTTGTATTTACTTGAAGATGTAATTTCTTCAAGTTCTGTGAAAACTTTGTCAGTTTAATATTAGAAAGCTTTGTATTAAACACGTTTACTTTACTCACACTCAGCTCTTTTGGGGGAAGTCAGCTGAGGCATGAAAATGATATTTAATTTTTAATAAGGATCAAAGGAAAGATAGCCAGTGACATGACTGGACTGTATTTTAAGGCAGTATTTATTGCATCTTATCAATAAGAAGTTACAAACTTGCATCATAAGATATCATTAGATCACAAGATGTTTGCAAAGATAAGTATTTATCTGACTTTTTTTAATCTAACTTTTTTTAATAGAGGCAGGAATAACTATTTCTAATCATGTAAATGATAAAAAACCAAATTCTATTTAATTTATTATTTTATTAAAAATAAAAATTTATTCTATTTATTTTTATGTTATTGAAAATAAAATAATATCAATTTTTTTTGTGATTAAACAAAGTATGAGAAAGTTGGACCTCATATACATGAGATTGCATATACTATATACATAAGGTTAAACACAAACACATGTACATGTGTAGGTACAGGTAGAACTGCAGAGTTTGAAATGGAAAAGACCTCAGTCCAGTCCTCCCAGAAAGTAGTTAGACTGTAGAATCTCCTTCAAATTCTTTATAAGGTTTCTTGGGTGTACTAATAGTATTGTATTAAAAATGGAAAAATTTATCAGGAGCCACAGTAATCTTTATTATAAGTTAGAATAAATAATATAAGTAATACAATATTTGAATGTGAAAGTTTCTTTCAAAATGCTTTCAGAAGAGCTGGGACTCTAATTTCCTTTGGAAAATATAGTAGGATTTCTGGATGTATGTTGGTGATTTTTTTACCAAAGACAGTAAAGGCTGAAAAAAACGGAATTCCAGGACACACTAAAGTTTCATACAATCTTGTAAAGGTATGTATTCAATGCTACAAGAATAGTTCTAAGAGTATAATCAAAAGGATCAAAGAGCTTTCAATTAACAGTAGGGACAATTATCTAGAACTACAGATTTGTAGAAGTGTTGCTGTTTTCCATTATTTTGCTAAGAATTCATGGGTATCTTGTGATGATGAACAAAGTGTCACTCCTACAAAAACACCTTAGGCAACAGTAAGCAGCTGCAAAATTTCATGGAGCAAAGCTTTAAACCTGAATTTCACATACTTTTATGAAAAAATGCTTTGCAGGTACATGTGTTCAGAACTCTTTTTAATCTTCTTTATCCTTTTCTCCCCATACTTCTTATCTGCTCTCTTCCAGCACTTATAAAGATGGAAGCTTTTTTCCTTCAGACTGAAGCTGTAACTTTTCAGGAAGTTTCTCTGTAAGTCCTGCTGGGAGTCTTGATGAGTTAAATTAATATTTGAATGTAAGATTTATCCATGCTGGTTTTGTTTACAATTAATTATTCATTTATAATACACAGTGAAAACAACCAGATATTTTTCTTCCATCCTAGTGTTCCTGAAAAAAGAGATTGAAAATGAACAAGAGAAAAGGCTTAAATCTCAAAGTCAGAGACAGACACGCATGTCAGTGGGAATCAATTATTTATATTCCACTTAAGAAACATTTAACTATTAATCCAACCTAAGACCTAAGGCTAGTGCTTAAAACCCTTCACTGCATTATTGCAGAGGATACTTTGGATCCCCTCAGAAGGAAAGAACAGAACTGCTCATTGCTTTCCCATCACACAAAGTGCTCAGGGCTGTCCCGCAGGGGAGACCATTAAGTCTGCCAGAGGAGAGTTGTAGCACAGCCTGTTGTTGAGTAGTTCTTTACTTCTACAGCTTTGTTTTTTTAGAGCAAACTATATTCCAATGTGAATTTGGAATTCAGTTGCTTGTTTCAAACCAAAACAGTTCTGATTTTTACATTTGCTTGAGACAAGGAAGTGTTAAATTTCATCTTTTCACAGGTCCTGCATACAGATCTATCCAAGTGAGCCAAAAGTGGGAGGGCAGTGTTTGTGAGTTTTGATTTTAGTTAGTAATTGTCATCATCATCAATCCATAAAGTCTCCACAGTGGCCATCTATACTAAACAGTTATCAAACTGCATTTGCCAGGGCAGCTATGCAAAGAGGGTTGCGGCTTCTTGCGGCTATTGGGTGCAGAAGTCTGCAAAGAGCACATGGCTTTAACTCCACCATGTGGCCTCATGCTGATACATACATATCAGCAGATTAAACTCAGAACCACTACACAAGCTTCCCTCCTTTAAGCCAAGGAATACATGATAAGTAACTCACTGCAGTACGTGTTTTACAGTTTGCATATGAACCAGACCTCTGGGGGATGACAAATACTTTATTAATAGCAGAAATAGCAAGGGTTTTTTTCTGAAGTTAAGGGAATATACTCACTTGGAGTTTTGTGTACAGTTCTGGTCTCCTCAACATAGTAAGGACATGGAGCAATTGGAACAAGTCTAGAGGAGGGCCATGAGGATGACCATGGGACTGGAGCACCTCCTGTATGAAGATAGCATGAGAAAATTGGGGCTCTTCAGCCTGGAGAAGAGAAGGCTGCATGCAGACCTCATAGCAGCCTTCCAGTATCTGAAGGGGGCCTATAAGGATACCAGAGAGGGACTCTTCATTAGGGACTGTAGTGGTAAGAAAAGGAGTAATGGGTTCAAACTTAAACAGGGGAAGTTCAGGTTAGATATAAGGAAGAAGTTCTTTACTGTGATTGCATTGAGGCACTGAAATGAGTTGCCCAAGGAAGCTGTGAATGGTCCATCCCTGGCAATGTTCAAGGCCAGGTTGGAGAGAGCCTTGAGTGACATGGTCTAGTGTGAGGGGTCCAAGCCCATGGCATGGAGGCTGGAACTAGATGATGCTAAGGTCCTTTCCAACCCTAACTATTCTATGATTCTACCATTATATGAATAAGAGATGAAAATTTCTGCTTCTGTTCCAGGCTGCAGAAAAAAAAATATGCTGTGATACAATTATTTTGCCATTTTTGATCAGGTCTTCCCAATTTCTTGACCTTCTTCAGATTAAATTATAGCTTTTTCTCCCCAGGTTTCAGCTTGATACTTCAAAATAATGTCCCAGTCCCCCATGTAAAATTACCTGACAGTTCAAATATGACCAATGAGAAACCAATTGGACAAATTCGGCCCTAATCAGCAGCTTCTTCTGGCTCTATTGTGAGATGAAGATTAAAGTCTACAGATAATAGAGCAAGAGGTGATTAGGTGAAAGAAGAGATGGGATGAGAAGGGGGAGTACAATCACAAGGAGAAGGGAGGATGATCAGGAGCCCATCTCATATGACTGTACACAAATGCTCACAGTACAGAAATCAAACATCTGTATGCAGATGTGGAGCAGCAACATAAATGCAAATTTAAAGATACAGTGTTAGACAGCAGAAAACTGGAGTGCTGTGATAAATGGAAAGAGACTTTTTAGGAAGACCAGTCAGGGAAGACAAGTGTTACAAGCATACTCTCTGTGAAAAAGTGGCTCAGATGCTGAATTCTACTATAGGATGGGTGACATGAACATCCATAGCCAATTAGTAAAGACCATCTGATTCAGAAGGTCAACAAACAAAACTTCTTCGTGGGCATCTGCTACAGATAACTAAATGAAGAGCAAATGGACAAGGCCTTTTTTTTTTTTTTTTTTTTAATAGAAGTATTCCAATTGCCAGCTTTAGTGCTCCTGGCAGCATCTAACCACACTGAAATTTTGTTGAGTGCAAGGAATCCTGAGTATTTCTAGTGTGCACTGGAGACAGTTTTTCAACACAGGCGCAGAACAGGCTAATAAAAGGAGGCAGTTTGCAAACAAAGAACTGCAATGTTGACTGCAGTGACTATGCATGTGATGGTGAAGTATGCCTGGCAAGGAAGACCAGTATTAAAATAAACTTTCAAGTTAAAGGAAGCAGACTTTTGCTTCTTCAGGGGACACAAAAGCAAGATCCTATGTCAGTGATAATCCCAAAGGGCCAAAAGTCCAGGAGAGTTTGCTGATGTTCAAAGACAATCTCCTCAAAGCATGAAAAAAAAAACAAACCTGCATTCCAATATTCAGGAAGTCAGGCAAACAGGACAGGAGATGAGTTTGCCTTAGCTGTAAACTCCTGAATGAGCTCAAACACAAAAGAAGTAAGTGGCGCAAATTTTCCTTGCCACCTTCTTTTCTGGTAAGGTCTGTTATTCTAGGTCAATTCTAGGTTATCTAACTACCATCAGGATTTCTTCAACACCCTTTGCAAGCTAGTCAGTAAGTCCCTAAGGTATGCTCTCATGTCCTAGCAAAGCAGGTTCTTTCAGTTGTGGAGAACACTTCCTCAGAACTTGTAAGAAGTCCATGAGTGATCTGTAGACATTTCTCTCTCAAGTGAAATGTTAACTATAACTGCAGTCATATAGCAAAAGACTGTGAAACTCTAAGCTAACTAGGAAAACTAAACAAAGAACATTCTCAGTTTGCAATTTGCTTTTGTTAATCTTCATGGAAGTTATCCAGAGAAGCCTTGAAGTTTTTATGAAAATAGAAGGCCTGAGTCCTATAAAGATATCTACAAACTGTTAAGCTTCTATAATCAGTTTATTTTGGGATGAAGCCCTAATCCTAACTTTAAAAACCAGCACAAAAATTGTCATTGCTATAGGCCCCAATGAACAATTTTGGCAGCAGACATGATGCTTTCCCTCCTTTTGTATATATGGGAAGACTTAGACATAATGATGAAAACCCAACTGAGTTGAGTATAATAAAGTCAAGGGTGTTCTGCTTATTTCAGCTTTAGTATCATCAGTACTATATTTCCCTTTGGGAAGACTTAGCCATTCTAAAGCAAACCAATTTGGAACTTATTTTGCCACAGTAAAAGTGATTTTTTTTTTTTCACTTTTTAATAATATCAAGAATACTTTGTTTCTTGGTTATGTTGGAAGATGCATTCTCTCTACTCCCATACCCCTCTGTTTGTGCCATACTTGTACTATGAACATATATCCAATTATAATAGAGCACATTCCTCAAACCAGACATTTTAAATTAAAATGATTAATAGAAAGATTACTTTTAAAAATATCCTTGAGCTCTTAGAATAGCAAAAGTGAGGATTATAACTAGCAAGTTCTTCTTTTCACTTTGCTAAAATATGTACTTTTTTGAGAAAATAGTATATGCAGCTACAAAGGAGAGCACCAAAGTATTGGAGCTTTATTCTTTTTGCTTTCTTGCAGCAAGTACTTATTTTTCTTGTTTTCACTTGTGGTGATAATTTTAACATGGGCAGGCAGATTAACTATTGCAAACAGTTATACCTAGACCAACCAAGGACACCAGTGGAGAAAAAGTGAAAGCAAATAACTAATTTAAGCATGGACACTGGCAACGAGAGCAAAATTTTGGTTTCTTATTTTAACTGTTCACAGCAAGCATATCATCATTGCTTCCAGCAAAGAAAGCATAGTATCAAAGGTCCCAGACTGTAAGAATGTTGACCCTCTGTTTTAATTTAGTCATTTGCAATAAAATTATCTCAACATTTGAGTCTTGGGATGTTTTCCAGACTATGGCTCAGAGCTCTTTTTTGCCTGGTTAATTAGACCTTAGTCCAGAGCAGGAGGAATTAGAGGAGGAAACCAGCATTGCCCTCCAGGACAACTAGCAGCACCAGCTGTCACACAAGCTGCTGGTTCTTGGCTTTCCAATTGCTCACGCAGAAGGAAAGTGCTTTGTATTCCTCTGTTGCTCGTCTCAACAGAGCACTGAGGTTTTTTCTTTACCATGATGAAACTTCAGCCTGTGCTGCCACCTGCCCCAGGCTTTCCATACTTACCCTGCCCACAGCACATCAAGTGCATTTTGCTATCACCCCATGTTGGGCTGAGGGCCTGGATTTTGGACAATTCTTCATGAAAAAACAAGGCTTGCTCTAGAAAGGCCAGATGAATTCAGCTTCATGCCTCATTTCAAATCACTTCCAAACCAGCCTTTTCTTTGCTTCTGGACAGCCTTTCCTTTGCTGCAGGTAGGCAATTAAGTGTTCTATTTTCAACAAAATAAAAGTGATACCAACCAAGTCTAAGGAGGGAAAAATAGGTTAGAGTCAAAAAAGCAACAAACAACCAGAACAACCTGGCTAATTGTTATAAGCATCTGTTAACAGAATAGTAATGCAAGCTTATGTTGGCTGTATGTGACAAAAAAAGGATAACTTAACAGGGAATTGCTCTTCCATTATAACTTTGAAGAAACAGCTAAGTAGAAATATATTTCCCAGCAGAGCTGTATCAAACATTTATGCTTTTACAGCTTTGCTCATGTCAAACAATAAAGATCAGCATCCCTAAATTCCACTTGATGGAGAAAAAGCATGCTGTACAAAACTGTCAGCAACACAGAAAATTAATGATAACATTGCAATTAATAAAACATTCAATACAAACAAAATCAAAAAGGGCTGCAATTTTATATAACTATGCTAATATCCCTGCATATTTTTACTTCTTTGCTATGGACTCCATGAGGATTTTAATGATGTAGACCATGTTAATCAAATAGATAATGCAGAAAAATCACATATATTTCTTTATAAGCAGTAGCTTTCCCATTCTAAGAAGACTTTCCATCTGTAGTAGTCAGGTCTGCAGGCTGAAAATCTATTGAAAATACTCTTTTTTAGAGTTACTAATTCCTTTTTGAGTGAGTGTTAGTATTTATCAAAACAGAAGTATTTTACTGTTACAGTTTAACTGGGAAGATAAAATATTTCCATTCAGTAATGAATGCATAAGAGACTTCATAAATAAAAACACGTGTTTTTCTCCTTTGCCCTCAATACCATTGGCAATACTACTTGGAGATTTGGGAAGTTATCTACCTTGTGAAAAGCTAAAATTTCCCTCTGGTGCATTCATGAAAAGAGTATTTCTTTCTAAGAGGGTAATCTCAAGTTTCTGCAAAAGCCATGTGTTCCTTTTGGGTATCAAATCACTACTGCTCTTTCAATGCTCATCACATTGCAGATGAGCCCAGCAATAGATTCCTGATAATTTCTTGTGCTTAATTCTCATCCCAGACTGTATCATGCAATTGGAAATGATGCCAAGCAGACACCAGAAGGAAAAAGTCAGGTTTGGAACAGGGTAAGCCAGCAGCAAAACCCAGAGCACCAGCTCAGGTAAACACACAGTGAGCAGCCAAGGCAAGAGACACCCCCTACCCATGTCACCTCCCCAGAAGTCTTTCTGGCTGGCAGGTTAGGTTTATCTAACTCTTAGCCCTTCTGGAGGCCAAATAAGTGACTGCAGCCCAGATTTCCGGCTGTAAGCCTTAATTGCCCCAGGCAGCTGACAGCACTAATTCAAGGGAAAACTACAACCTCTCTCTACTACTGTGCATATTCTTTTGACATTCTGAAGTCTGGCTAGATCACTCCTTTCCCTGGATCTGCACATACTGGTTAGTGTTATCTCGTCTACTGCATTTTTCCACAAAGAAATAAGCTTGGAAGCTTGAATTCATATTTGCTTTCTGTGTGCTTGTAGCCAAGAAGAGAACAGAACTAGAAAACTGCATATGGGAAGAATAACACTGCCATGACCAAACAAAATGGGCAAGACTAGTTCTTGCCTGCACAGAAACAAATAAAAGTGGTCTAGAGACTCTTCTTGGGCTTTTTCTGTGTTGCTGAGATACAGCCAAGAATCTGAGACAGAGTTTAAGATGGTGAACTGCGATTAGGTTTAGCTAATAAAGCTTTGTTCTTTTTTGCAACTATTACACAGAAGGATGTGCCAATGATATAGCTCATGAAGCAGGAGCAGGACACTGCCAATTCCCTGTAACTGCTGCACGCAGATCACTGTATATAAAGACCCCACTTGGCTAGAATTGTACTTAAATCATCACAAAAATAAAGGCATGTGATCAGAAGGCTTAGTCCTTAAACTCTGTTGCGGAAAATCGAGTTGTCAATGTGACTGCCAGCAATTAGCTTGGCTTTAGATCAATAGTCAACCTCAGTACTTATCTAATCACCAGCAATGTTTCGTGAAGCTAACCAAGTTCCAGCACAAAGATCCAATATCCAGGGATTAAGTCATGTTCCCACTAGACTAGTGGAGTTTGCTACCAAATTCAGTGGAAGCAGGAAAAAATTTGCCAAGTCCCACAGCTGCAATCTTTGCCATTTTTTTCCTCTGCAGCTAAAAGCAGCTTAAAAATATATTTTCCAGCCTGGATTTTTTTTTTTTTTCCCTGCAGTTTTTCAATAATTTAATATCAGCACTACTTATATATTTTTCCTGACAAAATCCTATTTAGTTTCCATTACAGAGTAAGCTTGCAACCATTGAGAGCAGTATTTTGGTGGGTTTGTTTACCATAGACACATTCAACCTGCTCTAATCCTTCTCCAACCCTTTCCTGTATCATCTAGAAGCTCAGTGGAGCTGAAGTGCCTTCAGGAAAGACCTCCAGATTGTGTTATCACAACAAAAATAAATCACTACCAATAAGATATTTGTTTACATTACACATTATCTTGAAGGTTAAATCCATAAAAATATTGGAATAATACAGCTTTCTAAAGAGTTTTCATCTGATTGATTTCTAAAAATATTAGAAGTTTGTAAAACAAGTTTGTATCATGTAGAAAGCTAAGGATGAAAAGCTTTAAACCTCAGACTTTCTACTGAAACCCCCAAACATTTGCAGGCAACATGATCTATCATGTCTGCACAAGTGCAGGAATTACTTTAATGTGTCTAACAGAAGGGCAATTTAAGGGGAATTGGTTTTGAGTACTCCTCCTCCATTAGAGCCCAGCATGAAGTTAAACTTTTATCCAATGCCTGATTTGTTTTAATGATGAATGATTCATGATGCAGTATAATTTCACGTCAAGAAAGCAAGATCTCGTTTTATTACTGTGACTAGATAACTTAGCCAAAAGACAATTTGAGTGCATTGGCTGATTGAATCTTTTTCCCTAGTATCCTAAATGAAAATCTGTTATCAGTAATTTGAATTTAGGAAATATTTAATTTCAAATGCTGGGAATTAATTCACAGTTTAAAACTAGTTACAAGATGCCTATACAGTGTTTTCTTTCTTTGAGATTATGGATATTTAAAGGTGCCTTTGCAACTTTGATTAGAAAAAAGACTATTCTCTGCATTTTTACATATCAAAATCTGTACATTACCCCTGGTTTTACAGTTTTGCTCAGGGCCTACTAATGCAAAGCAAGACATATCTTTATAGGAAAACTAGGTGTTTCCTCATTTAATAGCTCTCATATTCTAGATCTTTGGCATGTCAACCACATGCTACATACTGGTTTGGAAGAAACTCTTTTCCATGGGCTTATTTTCCCATGTAATAGTACTAGTTACGTAAATAACAAAAGTGACTAAGCAGAACAGGTCTCAAACAACAGTTTCAAGTTATGGCATTCATATTCTCAGGATCTATTCAGCAGTAGCAATAAATTTTAGCAAGTAGTTTTAGTCTAGGTTTCATTATTTCTAGGACCTCATCTGAATGTGCATGCATAAACACCTTTTTGATGACCTAGAGGTCAAGAGATTAATTATGCAAGACAGTACTCTGTAAAAAATATAATTTTATAATATTATAAATGTTAAAATAAAACACTACTCAATAGTTGGAAAAAACACCTACACTTGCAAATCTTTCTAGTCCAAGAGGCTAGTTATGACAGAGTGAGATTTGTGTCTAAATGAAATTATGTAGGCTTCTTAAAAAGTGGACGCGTAAGTAACCTCAGAAGGTGATTCTTTCTACTTGCATTTTTAGTGGGAACCTAGACTTTAGGGAGCTAAAACTGTATAGGAGTCAACTCATTAAGAAGTAAATCGAGCTGGAATTATTTAGTCACAATTTCAATTTACCTAAAAATTCACTCTCTATCTACAAAAATACCTGTTCACATAATTAGTAATTTCATAAGCGAATACCCCTGATGAATTACATGCTTTCCTCATCTAGAATATTACAGAAACTGCTTTTCTTCTCTAAACAGGACAAAGTTTTTTTTTGAAAATATAGCCAAAACCTGGGGATTGGGACAGGGAGAGAGAGGTGTGGACCAGATGCTGAACACAACAGGAAACAGCCACTACATTTACATGGAGATGAAGGCATGGACAGGACGCCAAATTTCCTGGTTGCCTGTTGTTCAGCCAGTAGAAGCCACTGCAAGCCACAAGCTGCAAGGCAGCTTTTTCCAGGGGCACCAAGTATAATATGCTCACCAAAATGATCCCAAAGGCTTGCCCTCCCATTGCCCAAGCTACTCCTGCCTGCCCACCACCACATGCTTCATCTGCCCTTGTGGACCTCAGCAGATGAAGATCCAGTGCCTTTCTGAGGAAAACCTTACACATGCCTGCAAATGCATCGGCATTTTCAAAGCTGATGAATTTCATTTACAGGCTGTACTAAAGACTTCTCAATGTGCTCCCACAATCAGCCAGCTCAGAAAAAAGCCACACGAAGAGATTAATTTGCAGGAAGGGTTCTTTCATTTGTCATTGCTGACTGTGGAGTAGTTAATATGTAACTGTTGCCTGAAGAGATAAAGGAAAACTCTTGGGCCATATTTTCTCTCAACGCCTTGAGTAAACAGGTCAATCTCCAAGACTGAATTTATTGGTAAAGTAGTATCATTACTTGCTTACTCACAACACAACTGACATTTTAATCTCGCATTCTGCAATACTTGCAGGATGCATATAGTTTATGTGTTGGTTCAAAATCATCACCAGGTAGTTATTTTGTATATACACAGGGTTTTTTTACTGAAAATTGAAGATTTTTTCCACCCACTAAGTGATGAAGAAAAATAGCAGAGGGTCATTTCCTTTTGCAAAGCATTGACAAATATTTTTATAAAAATTTTTCTCCAGCAAATAAAACTTCTTCAACTTCATCTATTATAAATTCTAGTACAAAACTCACTAGTGATATCTGCTCCTTTTAATCCTTATGGTGCTTCTATGCCTGCAGGAATTAGCCTAAAGATGAATAAACCTCCACCAACTCCTTTAAAATGGCATGTTCTTTTCTATTCTGAGCTGATTCCATTTCTATTCAGAAATAGTGTTTAGCAGAATTGCATAGCAAAGACTCAGAACTACATGGTCTCCACTATGGTTAGGTCTATTTTTATAGCCTGGATGTTTTCTCAGGGGACAGTGCTGGGGACAGAGGCCATTTCTTCATGCTTGTCTTGGAGTCACCTGCTGCCTTGGTAGGACTGCTGTTGACCAGATACCAATTAGAATAATTGGTATGAACTCTGGCAGTCTGAGGACTGAACCAGCAAGAAAAAAGGTGTTTAGGGACTATTTCTAAAGGTTATTCTATTTTACTTTATTTTATTAAAAAAATAGCACTTAGGCTTATCTATCTTCTGGCCTTGAAAATAAGTGACATGAGATAGATAGACTTTGCTGATGTATTTCTCTAAGTCCAATTTATCCAATTTCCTACTCGATTTAAACCCCAGATTCTATTAATAATGCACTTGAACAGAGGTTCAAGGTTTAATGGCTGGATGACCTCTGATTTGCCTAGATCAGAACTATGGTGAAGAATGTGCCGGTAATTAACCATGTAGGCAAATGAGTCAACAGCTTGCCTCCTGGCCTTCTGATTCACCAGCATCAATGTAGCCCAGGAGAACCAAAGGAATTCTGAGAAGTCTGACAAGCTTGTGTTACATGCTTGACACAGGATTTCACATCTAGCATGGCTTGCAAAGTAAATGAAGTTTCTTTGTTAAGAGTCAAATCCATCATTTAGTTCCAGCACAGTATTTGTTATCCTAGTCTGAAATGTATTTTCTTCCCTGGAAATAAAGCCAGAGATTTTCTACTTCACTTTTGATCTAAAGGCAAGATAATTACTAGAGATGTTGCTTTCATAGAGGAGAGCCAAACCACATAGTATTACCTTTTGAACAAGGTATCTCCTAAAGTGACATTACAATTGCATTTCCTCAGCACCAGCTCCAAAGTTGTAGCTTAGGTGCACAGAAGTGGACACAAGTCAGTCATCTACTAGACAAAACCTCTGTAGATTTTGCATAATTAGGACCCTCTTGACTAGTGTCCAGTTTCTGGAGCTGGTTAGCCACTGCTGTTGACTTCAGATGTGAGTCTGAGTCTTCTACCAGCATGTGGTACAAGGAGGGAATAGGACTGTCCGAGTTACTCAAAGTCAGAAGCCTACAGTGCTTCATACATTTCTCAAAGACAGACTACTCTGTCTTCATAACCTGCCCTGAAATACCTTCTATGCTTGCTGAGAAATTCACTGAGCAAGAAAACTCACAGGGCACCTTCCCCTTTGCTCACTGTTTGCTAACACTCATTTGAATACCAAGTGACTATTCAGTTCAATCATGTTTACAACTCGTATAATTTTTTATTTATGAGCATTCATACAAACAGGCTTTTTGTTCACACAAATGCTTGCTGAAGGGCTACTTTTCATATGAAAACCTGCACTCAGAAGGAAACAAGGGTATTCACTCAGAGCAAGAATAATTGCTATTTATTGCTATTTGCTGATTCTTATTCTCATGCTCTAAAAGTTGCCATCATGTGTTTTACAAAACAATGACTGGAAATTACATGGTGAGTCGCATGCCAAAACCAAAATGTCAGTAGATTCTGGCACTCCTGCTTAAGATGAGTAATATCTCATGAACAGCTATGATGACTCCAGTGGGACAACTCAAGATAAAGCATTACTCCACCAGTTAAAGCCACAGAATCTAGCCTAAGCCAGAAAAAACTGTAGCCTGCATGCAAAAAGCAGCCACTCAAGCTCAAGGTAAATACCTAAGAATACTTTTTTCTTTAAGAATGCCAATCTCATTTTCTAAGCAGTCTCTATGCAGCAGCCAGGCTTTGTACATTCATAGAACATTCATCTGCCATAAATAAGATCACAAGCTCTGTTATCCTTCCTTTTTTTTTTCCCTGAGGGACAATAATACTTAAAGCAACAATGTCACCTTCTGCCATACTTAAAGTTTATATTTAACTAAAAACATTAAAGGATGCAAGTGAAGAAATGACAAAATTTGAGATGCAACCTGATGAAAGATCTCATTTTATGTGAAAGAGTGCTGATGCTGAAAAGGAGTAGGGCATCTGCAACATCTAACTTATATCAACACTCATTCCCTAACCAACATTCCCACTGCAAAGACTTCATATTCCTTCTTCCTAGGGACAAACTAGAACACATATCAGAAGATACTATTAAGGAAAAGTCAGTTTTGTACTTTGGGACTATTTTTCACTTTATAACTTGGAGCCAAGTAAATCAGATTTTGAGCATTTGCTATCTCCAATCTTGTTTTCCTCCTGGAACTGGTGAAACAAATTGTAAATGCCTTTTCTCAGTATCTCTCTCTCTGTCCTGCAGCCTCATTTTCTAGTCTTTTTCACCTCCACCTAGTCCTCCTTACCTCTCTAGCTGGGAGAAAGTGACCAGACACAGAGTCTACAATAGGTATTAGTACAGTTAGAGAATCTGTTTTGTCTTCTCCTCCAGTACAGATTTCCTCCCTTTCTTCTCTAGAGCCTTTAGTCAACACTCAGTGGAGTGAGTCATTTCACAAGACACTCCATGCTCTCTCTCCCACCGGAGCATGCCTGTGCTTCCCAGCCTGCAGCTCTTCCCCTGCCTGTGCATGGGGGGATCCAGGGCTGCCTGGTGAGGGTATCTCACAATAGGATATGCAACAGCAAGGTGTGCATAAGATTATGAGATAATTTCAACACTTTTAGTCATGAAAGTATGGAGAATTAGAAGTAGATGTAATTTTGCTGATTCCTCTAAAAACGATAAAATATTATCAGTTTTAAAAGTTGCGTTTTACCAAATACCCCACATAGCCATAACTAAATGGATGGACATGCCTGTGTCTGATACAAAAGATTAGATTTAATTGCTACTTTGTGCTATGAAAAGCATTCGAGGGGTAGGGGTGGACAGACAACAACAATATACACAAATATGGTGCAAAAATTCAGCCTTCTGAAAGCATAACTTTAGCTCCCTGCAGTTGCAGATAATATTTCTGAAGTTGCTGAGATATTGAAAGGGTGGCAGTCTATTATGAAGCCATTTATATTTTGTCAGACTGTTAAAAAGATTTGTGTTATCTGCACCATGCAACAGGAAGGCTGCTGCAGAATCCATAATAACTTCTTACTATGCATGCCAAATTGGTGCAATTGGCAAAGAGAGGAAAGAAATCAGAAGATAATATTAGTTACAGCCCGCATGAATTGAGAGCCAAGTTACCCAAGCCTTTTTATACTGTTGCTTGATTAAATTCATATGCCTTCATCAGCCCATCAAACATTCAAATTATCACAGATTTCAATATTGTGCGAAATTCTTGGAGTTTAACAGAATACAAGGTACATACACTGCTGATTCAAAACCACAAAATCGTATTTTTTTATGTGTTTAACACACTTTCATCTACATATATTTAACCAATGATTCCTTGCATGACAATAATTATAGTAAGAAGTATATATGTAACATTTGCATGCATCTCTATACATACACATGCCCTGGTAGATATAGTGCCATCCCAAGAATAACTGTTTTAATCATTCTTCTCTTGCTCCTTTCTCTCCAGTATTGATCCTGAAAGATGTCATTTGTCACCAACTTTCACTTTCTTCAGTCATCATTTGAAGTGTTAAACACTTCACAGTGAGACCCTTCATAATGTGATAATATATCAACAGGGAGAAATATATCGACAGAGAAATTTAAACTCTTAAGGCAAAATAGAGCTGACAAGCTATTGCAAAAATTATTTAACTCTTTTTTGAAACAGGGACTTTGTGAAGTAAAGATGCTGACACTGCGCACTGTCACCAGAAAGACACTTGTGGAAATGTTTCTTGTACATCTTGTGCTATCATTCAGGGTTTAAAAAGCCATGCTTTATGTGGTTTAGGATAATCAGCAATTTTCAAAATTTATCTCAAAGAATGGAAGTTAAAAACTTATCAAGTTAATTTTCCCAATTTAATAGTACAAAACAGGCCAAGCAAGCAAGAATGGCAGACACAGAACAGAACATAGGTAGAAGGAAATTTTACAGAACGAAACATAAAAATAATCTGTGAAATTATGCACAGAGATTTCATTTACAATTCCCAATACAAAAACTAAAGTGACTTGAGTTGAAGGATGAAATTTATTAATCTAGATGTAAGACAACATTTACGAATTTGAAGAATATACCTGCCTTCTAGACATCCACCATTGTCTCCTGGACAAAGGAAACAATGCTGATCTACAGACAGTCATAAATATTCACCTCCAAAACCACCAACTGGTATTGCATCTTCAAAAGGAGTAAAAGCAGTGCTATACATAAAGCAATCCTGCCTGTGCTGACCAGCTTCAATAGCTTGCATTCCAGATAAATTCTGTCATTCATTAACATAAATATGAATTGTGGTCGAGAGGGAGACAAAGTGGAAGTATGTCACAGCTGTATGCAGACACAGGCTAGAGGAACCTCAGACAGCAAGATGGTCTTTTCAGCACCCCTTGTCCTAGGAGAGGCAACTGTAAGGGTATAACCTGAAGCAGATCATGCTGGTCACATTGGATCCTTCCCCTGCGCTCTTCAGGATGTCAGTCAGGATGTCAGTCATTGCCGCCTACTGGTCTGTAGTTAGAAAATTCTTCTTGTTCCTAATTCCAAGTTTTTCACACAGGCTACAAGTTTAGTAAAATCAGCTACTCTAGAGCTGACTACTTTATAGCCAACCTGATCACCGGTCCCCTCAAAGTCTCAGTCCTCCTGAACATCTAATTTTTACTCATTCATTATGCACAGAATTCACCATGAAACATATTTTTTATGCTTTGTATATGCCATATCTGATTTCTACCAGCTTACATTCCCCTTCAGAATTTCCACCAACCATGCCTAAGGAAGCATTTTAAAGTTTTAGATATTTGCAATGTAGTCACTAGAACAAAATCTCTCTGGACGCTTGCTTATAGCTGGGCTGTTTGTTAATTCCCAATTTCATGTAAAAGACTCAGAACTACAATTAGTTTGTTTTAAAACATAGTATTGATATTCACAGTGCTAATGATAACAGAAATGTTATTTAAAAGGGAAAAAAAAAAGTTGTTTCCTACCATTTAAAAACTATTATATATTGCAAAGAGCAGCAGTGATGCTGCTATATATACCTGTAGAAAGGAGTTGTCTACTAAAAAAAAACCTAAAATGTTGGCTCAGAATTTAATTAGAGATAGCATTTAAGTAGCTGCCTATGTCACCACCTGATATGGTATTGCCACAGTGACTTTTGAAGGTTTAGTAGAAGCAATTGAGTTCTATAATTATTGTTGACTTTCTGAATACTCTGATTTGATCAAAAACTTGATTTGAACTATTCATTGAACACCATCAACAGCACAATGTCAAAGCTAAAGGAAGTTTCTGTTTTTAGACTGGTTGAGTCTTTTTTCCAACTGAGATAGAGCTATACATTCCTATAGAAGAACATACCATGCTTGACTCAGAGGTCCTTGTCTCTTTTAAAGCTGTGAGTATGCCTAAGCTCTCATCTCAGCAACTTGGACTGATGGAGTTGCATTGGAGTTCCCTATAAATTTTTACATGTAGTGAAATACCTGTGAGAGTTTCTTTTTTTATTATTTTTCCCCAGGAAAAGGCTAGAGAAAGTTTCAAAGAAGAACATTCTTCCAACCCATCTTTGAGCATTTCACTCAAAAAATTTAGCACCCAGATCAAGTTCTCTTTCTTCTTGCCTTCCTTTGTATAAGAAGCTTAGGCAACTTTTTTCAAACATAGAATCATAGAATAGTTAGGATTGGAAAGGACCTTAAGATCATCTAGTTCCAATCCCTCTGTGTCATGGGCTCAGGAGCAGCAGTTGTCTTTCTCCTTGAAGTAGTAGGTGGTGCAGCACTGTGTTTTCGGTTTTCGGCTTGAGAACAGTGCTGATAACACCAGTGTTTATAGTTATGGCTCGGAGCGTTTAGGCTGGCCAAGGACTTTCTGAGTTTCATGCTCTGCCAGGGAGGAGGGAAGCCAGGAAGAAGCCGGGTGGAAG
>JASSUY010019667.1:0-10577 GCA_032466535.1 Forpus xanthops
GCACACAATACTCCAAGTGAGGTCTCACGAGAGCAGAGTAGAGGGGCAGGATCACCTCCCTCGATCTGCTGGTCACAGTCTTTTTGATGCAGCCCAGGATACAGTTGGCTTTCTGGGCAACAAGCACACACTGCTGGCTCATGTTCATTTTTTCATCAACCAACACCCCCAAGTCCTTCTCCTCAGGTCTGCTCTGAATCACATCTCCGCCCAACTTGTAGCTGTGCCTGGGATTGCTCTGACCCAGGTGTAGGACCTTGCACTTGTCATGGTTAAGCTTCATGAGACTGGCATCAGCACACCTCACAAGAATGTCAAGGTCCCTCTGGATGGTAGTCCTTCCCACCAATGTATCAAGCAAACCACAGAGCTTGGTGTCATCAGCAAACTTGCTGAGAGTGCACTCAATCCCAATGTCACTGACAAAGATGTTGAACAAGACCAGTCCCAACACTGATCCCTGAGGGACACCTCTCATTACTGATCTCCAGCTGGACATTGAGCCATTGATCACCTCTTTGTGTGAGGCCATCCAGCCAGTTCTCTATCCACCGAGTGGTCCACCTATCAAATTGATGTCTCTCCAACTTAGAGACAAGGATGTCATGTGAGACAGTGTCAAATGCTTTGCACATATTAGTTCCCTATGGTAGATCAAATAAGGGACACAGATGCATTCAAGTAAAAAATTCTGCAGATCTCATGTTTAGATGCCTGCCCCTTCAAAACATATACCAAGCTCATGCTTGAGAGCCTTATAAATGACCAGCAGTTGGAATGACAACCTAGTGGCATTGAGATGCTAGGGAGGCTTTCTAGAGAGAGCCATCAGGAAACACTAAAGCCAGGATCCATCTGAAATTTTGCACCTGTTTGGGTCTTAAAGCCTTAAACTAGAGCTCGGGCAGATCCCTGAACTCTCTCAGGATTAAACCCTTCCTCAAGAATGGACACTTACAAAGCTTTTGAGGATGCAGCTACAGAAGGAAATAGTTAGTGTCAAATCTCTTATTAAAATGACAACCTTATTTAGAAATAATAGCATTCAAACAAAACTTCTGGGCTCAAAGAAAAACACCTCGCCAGACAAAGTTCATGTGAGACAGAAAAGCATACTTCATCCTTTCAATGACTACCATGTTCCTGTGTACAGTTTATCAAAATCCTAAGGCCAGGAGAGAAGCATAGAAGTCTGACAGGTAACTGCCCTGCTTCCCAAGAATGTACATTTCTTTAATAACCTCATGCCCCTGTGCAGCTCAGTGACTGTTTTATGAGTGCTTATGTTTCAGATCAATCAACAGGTACTACCTTCCCTTTCCATTGGGAATAGCTTGTGGCCTCTTCTACTTAAAAAAAAAAAAAAAACAAAAAAACCAACCCAACCAACCAAAAAAAAAAAATGAAATCCAACAAAGATTCTTAAGCATTCTCTGTTGAACTGTTCTTAGCTGCTGTGTCCCTAAAATGCTGACTAGCATTAATGTGACCTTCTATGAAAGCACAAAGGGGACCCAAGGCCACTACTTTGTGCCTGGAATTCTAGGGTTCCCATTTCCTGAGATTCCTTACTGCTTCAGGAAACAGCATGGCTGTCTCAGTAGAAAGGGCTGAGACAGTTTTGAATCACTGCCCAACATGATGTGAAGGGGCAGGAGTATGCATAGGTTTTGGGTTTTGATTTGCTTTTTCTTAATTGAGGGCATGTTTTGAATATAGGCATAAAATTCAGATACAGCCATTTTAAAAATAAAACACCCCAATGCGCTGTTCTCACCATTATCTGCGATAGTTGCATTCCTAAGGCCATTTCAAACAGGTATGAAATACTACCTTCTGTATAGTGTTAACTGCTAAACAGCTCCATATTGTACTGGGTACACAGCATATTTCAACAGGAGAGGAACAGTAACCTTGTGCTTCAATATTAGTCAGAGGCTTGAAAGATCTAGATTTGATCTGAAGTGAGAAGATCAAAATTCTTTGGTGAAGTTAGATCAGTTACTTAGATACACATTCAAAGGAGGCATTTTGTGCCCAAACATGAGCCACATCAAAACTGTAATCCCTAAAACCATGAACTCCATCAGGCCCATCTGCCATTCTGGAAAGGCTAATTCTCAGAAGACCGCAAATACATAAAGCACTTTAGAGAACACTGGGTTTGATGCTGCCTGGGGAGGAAAAGCAGAGGGTTTTTTTTCTTTGTTTAGTCAATGACTACAAAAAATGAGGAAGAACACAGATTCAAGTTCCAGGTCTTGCTCAGCAGGTCAGCACAGGTACTTCATCCAATAGCTGCTTCATGTAAAACAGAAACCTTTTCCAAAGCAGTAAATTAAACCCAGTCCTTTTCTCTGACAAATATCCAGAAAGTATTAAGTTTCCCTTCATTGGGCCAGTGAATTTGCAACAAATTCTCATTATATGAATTCTTTCACCAAAAGGATGTGAGCACACAGTGCTCAATATTGGAAGATGTCTATGTCTTCACTAGTCAGGTGAAGACAAAAATCAACTATTGTTTCTTCTGTCTTTGATCATTGTTCTAGCCACTAAAATTGTCCTACTACAAGAGTTGTCTTCCAACACCTAAATGAAAACAAAGACTTTTTTGGCAGATAGGCTGAAGGCAAGCTACCTTAAAAAGAAGGTAGTGCTTTCTATTCTGCTATTAGACCAAATATGCAACTCCCTGTTGGGTATTCTGGTTCCTAAATCTCTCTGGAGGCATCCAGCCTTCCTCAAGCAGTGTTTACTAGGTGAAAGAAGGATCCCAAACACCAGCTGGTAACTCTCAGCCTGCCCTGCAATGAAATAAAAAAAAAACACAATAGGCTGTGTTTTGCCCATGGCCTCTGGCAGAACCATGACTCAATTTGTACTTTGTGAAATGCTCAAAGCTTCTTTCAGGACAAAGTATTCTATAAAAAGCAAGATACCGTTCACCTGATTTCCACACCGCAGAGGAAGCAAACTGTCTCTTATTGATGCAACTGGTAAAATTCTTTCTTCTCGATGATAGCAAGAGGTGGTTCCAGGTAACTGGTATGAGATAGTGAGGTATAGATAGAGCAGGTATGAGATAGTGAGGAATACCACTCTAAGCAGCTTTGCACTATGATTTATCACACAGTTTGCACTTTATCATAAAGCTCTTTCTTATTTTGTAGCCCATAGTCTAAAGAGCTGAGGACATGCATTCACTGCCCTGAGCCACTTATAAGTCTCCACTTATTCTTGATGGTTTTTAACTGGGCCCACCACCCTGCTGAATCCCTGCACAGGACGGCCAGTTCCAAACAACTGAAAAATCTAGAAATAGTAGGGAGTGAAACAAGACAGTTGCCTCAAGTTTTGCAGGGTTAAATGTCACGTCTTTTAAAAAGTGAAGAATTAAGCTCATTTATCAGCCTTATTTCTTTCAAACTTGTATGTCACATATTTTTTAAAAAAGGTTCTTTCTAGTGCAAATACTGACCAAATTAACAATGATTAGTCAGGAGGCCCTGGATAAAATTTGCATGCTAAAAACGTAGATCACAGCATCATTGTACATTAAATGTATCCAAAGTCTTCATATATAAAGAAACTCTAAAGCTGCAATTTCAACAGTGGTCTGTGCATTGAACTAAAAATTGGCCTGAACAAGTTGATATCTGTAAAGGGGGGGTTGACTAGGTGACCTTTGAAGGTCCCTTCCTACCCAAACTATTCTATGATTATTCTATAATATATCTTTAACTGTTCAAGAAAGCAGAGAGATTTCAAAAATTCAGAAAAACAAGGAAGTCTTAAATATAATTATCCTAGAATAAAAAATTTTTACAAGTTTATTAACTTAAAAAACAAGTGCATCTAGCAAAACACTAAAGCAGCTTATTAAAACAAACATCTGTTTCTGACAAATTCTTTTTCTACCTAGGCTGAATATAGAGTGCTACTCCCCAGTATGAAGTGGACTTAGGAGGCTCTGTGAATAAATGAGATCAGCAGCAGGGTAGTGCAAAGGCGAAGGTTCAGACCTATTGAGTCAAGATTTGGCCAGATGCAATTCCTCACATAGATGAACTGCCAAGCACTGAAAATATTAATAATGTCCATGTTCACAGGCCCATAACTACTGAAGTGGTGCTACTCAAAAACAAAACCCCCAAAACATAAAACCAAAACAAGGGCATCAAAACAGCCATAAAAATTATCTGAGAGGTCATGACCATCAGAAACCAGATGAAATGTTTAGGTAGGCTCTCTAGCTTAGAATACTTTAGCCCTAATAGAAAGTTTTTTTTGCTGTTAAGATATGTTAACTTGATGGAACACAAGCATGTGTTCCATCAAAGGATAGGTTAAGCTGTGTTTTTTAAAAGCTCAGCATGCGTATTCTGGGTCTGTGATCATATGTTGAACTGAAGAAAACAAGAAAAAGCATATTAAAAGTCAGAGGGATATGCTTCTCTCACAAGATTATTGGACTGGAGAGGAGGAATTTTTAACCATGTTCTATTTGTTGTTTGTTTTTTAACTTGGCATTTTTGAATTAGGACATTTCATTAATTAATTCAGGTATGCAGAAGAGAGGTCTGACATACGACTTGTAAGTGTCAGGAAAAGTCTGACCCTTCTCATGGCATTTTACTTATTTACTTTTTTTTTTATCCACTATCACTTTGTTTTGCTTAAAGATAAGTAGAGACATTATTTCCCACTCACTCTGACTCAACTTGCCTGCCTTAAATTTCACTGCAGTTTTCCCTCTTATAAATTTATTGTGAAAGCAGTTTTGCTCACTCTGCAAAATGAGTTGCTGGTTTATTCATTTCACCTATTTCACAAAATGGTTTTGGCATTATTATATGTTTACAGCTGTAAATCACTACTTCTGTAACAATTTTATGTCACGGCTCTTTATACATCATAGGACAGGCAGACAACACATCTATATTTTGTGCAATAGTTGTTGCTTTGAAAGTCACCAGGGTTGGATATCATGGCCTAGAACTGAGAGGTGACTGGCCAGGAAGGCAGCAAGGTGAAAGTGCCAATGAATTGTAGCACTTGAATATATTCTTTTATGACCATGGTTCATAGCTCCCTACACTGCTCAAAACAGCATGCTAAAGAGACAATTGAACTATCCCTCAAAATCTGATCACCTCAGACTATGTATATTATGCTCTACAGATAGGCCCTTGAGTCCCTGGGATAAAAATAGCTGTATTTGTCTTCAGGAAAAAAGTATCAAGGAAGCTTTACATCCCAGAGGAGAATTGCCATGTTTCTTTTCCCCTTGCACACTGAAATGAGCTACCACAGTGAACTTGAATTAGTGTGTGGTGTTATCTGTGAGTGTTTTTAAGGGCTTAATCAAGATGTTTAACAAAAAACAACAATCACAAGAATTGTGATATGGGTGTGCATGGAATACAACTTGCATTCTAGCCTTTAAAACAGTTATAGTTTGCTTCTGGAAAACATTATGTGTCCTGTGAGTTATCGGAACCCTAGGATTTATAGACAGCTGAGAATTTCTTCCCTGAAGCTGGTACTACAGTTCCAATTATCGCAGCTCACCATGTCATCTGTGAACAACTACTTTTCACTTCCTCTTCAAAATGTAGTCAACATGCTAAACTAAGTCATGCCTCAGTACTTCTTTCTGGAGCTTGGATGCATTACAAAGACTTTTACAATGAGATGAAGCTCAGCCCAAGCCTTCTCCTCCAACTTGGCTATATCAAGGGTTGCTGCTGCAAAAGTGTCCATTCTGTATTCTAAATGCTCCTTGCTTTTCTTTCTTTACAGCAGAAACCCTTTAAATCTCCATAAGAGCAGAAGCACTCTTTGGATGGTACTTCTCTCTTTTATGAACAGCATAAAAGGTGCTACAAAGCTAGAATTATTTCTATCCCTTTTTCCAGGACAGACTGTTAAATTATCCATCCTTGTATTCTATCAAGCTTGTTTTTACACAATCACCTTAGTAAGAATAGTAACACTGAGGACCTGAGTGACATCACAGAGGTGAAAAAAACAAAATTAAAATTTGAGGGAAATGCTCAATTGTTTTTTTAGTACTTTACTGCAATTAAAAGTGGCTGTCAGTATATGGTCAGTTCTGTACAGGTTCTATTCTAGATAGTTGGAAAAAAAAATCACACCAAATCAGAAATGTTTTTTTAAAGACTTCAGTAGTTACTTCAATGCAGCCTATCAGTTTTTCCATATTTTTAAGTGTTCAAAGGACTATTTGTTACAGCAAGGACCAGCAGAGCTGGAAATAACTATAACATGTGATATCTACATGTATTTCTACAGCACCCCCTCTAAATGGAGGCCCTCAAAAGATTACCAGATATATTGTCTCTGAATATTTAAAACAGCTCAGATAAGCATGAGAAAAGCCTATCTGGTTTTGAATTTGCCTCAAAAATTCACCCAAGTATATACATTTCTTGAAATTTTGTACTTCCATAATCCCTAGGAGCTGTGTTAGCACCCACTTATTTTTAACCATTAACAGTGACATCAACAATATTAGAATCAGTAGACACTGATGCACACTGGAAGCATTCTCCACAACTCTTTGAATCCTGAATGGGATTACAAAACCTCAAAACAGAGCTGGTTTATATTGGTGGAACAGTGAGAAGCAAGTGATGCTCCCAGCCCTGTTCCTGTTGCTCTGTGGAAAAATTTTCATCTCTAGTCTTCAGTTCACCATCAATCTCATTTAAGAGGAAAAAAACCAAGATGATATTATTATGGCAGTGCTACTGTGGTCTTTGCAATGACCCTAACTTCCATTGCAGTATTTCTAGAATGATCTCAACAAGTCTCCAGGTTTTCAAATGTTAAAATACTTCCATCATCCTGTTACTTATCCAGCTGTAATACTACCAGTATTCTGCATTACCTTTCTAGATCCATACCATATTTCTACCACTACTGCCCACTAGAGGGCAAATCTAAAGCTTAGTGTTAAGAAAATTACGAGCGATTCAGGCCTCCCAGTCAGAGATAGACACTTTCCATAGCCATGAGAGAAGCAGTTACGATAACTAAATTAAGCAGATATTGTGTGATCTGCTTATAGTCCCACAGGCCTTGTTCAGTTCAAATACATGTAAGATACCACTTCTGCTATTCACAGCAATTGTAAAAAATCCCACATCTATTCACTCTTCAGCTATAAATGATAATTGCTGCCTCAAGACACATAAAGGCTAATTCCTAGTGTTTCAGTAACACTCTAATTCATAGAGTACAAACTTCCCTGGAAAAACACCTTTACTTCAGCTGTGTGATGGAGTCTCCCATAAAGCCAGTGTGTGAAGTTTCAGGTTTTGGAGCTCCTTTGGTGAGAAACTAGTTCAATCTAGTGTAAAGTGATGTCCTAGTGCAGTGTCTTGTTCTCACGGTACCAGCACCCTTAATTTCCTCATCTATCTAATTTTGCTTACAGGATTTGATAGTGCCAACCCAAGCCATTTTGATTCCACAAAACATCAGAACAAAAGATAGCTGTGGGTGCCACACTGTTAATGGATAGTGAAGCTAAAACACGCTGAAGAGGTCCCACTGGCTGAAAGATGCATGGGAGACTGGCGTTTAAAAAACCCAGCAGAGTCTAGTTGTGCTTCCTCATAGGCTCTAGCATCCTCAACAACTCATATAAAGCAGGAAGGGTGAAATGAAAGGCATCATTATCTCTTGCAAACATTCTTTCACACACACACAGGAACTGCCACTACAATCCCACATTAGTCATTCCAGCATCCTCTGACTACGTTTCTAAATCAAGTACTTGTACTCCCACTTCTTAATTATTAGTCAGAACAGTTTCAGCTCTGTATGAAAATCATCCTCAGATCATTCCCTACTTTGTCATTTGGTATTTCTTCTAGGAGTCTCACGAAAGAGATCTTATTGAAGATTAGGGGAAGGATGGAGGGGAGAACTACAACATACGCGCGTGCACACACACACACACCCCAGAAACAGCCAATACTGATTAATTTGCTATGTCAGTTCCATCAAACAAGACATAAATTTCACACTGACTGCTGAATTTCCAACAAGTCTTTGGAGAAGTGGAGATGTTTTGCTTAGTTCCTAGACAACCTTTTTTTCCCTCCTCTGATATTTATAATTCTTATCTAGTCTTATATTTTCTGTAACACCAGCCTAGTTTCTCAATAGGTTCATATTTAGCCTTAGGCAACAACCATGCTAAATTCTACAATAATATTGTCAATGGTTTCTTCCCTGTAATTCTCAGCGTGGGTTTCACGTGTTCTGTGTGGGGTTGCACAACTCCCTTTTAAGCTGTTCATGACACTTCTCAGTATGTCTTTAGTGCTTCCTCAGAAACTTAGATGCTGCATTTTCACTTGTTTAAAACAGCTCCTGCCAAGAATGACTTCAGACACCATGACGCCAAGAGGCAGTTCTGCCAGTCAGCATCAGGACTAAGTGACGAGAAAGCTGCATTCATGAATGGGGGGTTTGAAGACTTCTGAGTTGACCCTTTACAAAAATTGACATTGTGAAATTAAAAATAATAAACAAAACAATATTATGGCTCAGAAGAGCACCATGCACTGCTCAGAAGTCAGCAAGTAGGGTCTATGAGCTCTTTCTATACACTGTGTACAAAGCTCACTCTGGGACAGGTACAGAAGGGCACACTTTGCATGCTGAAGTGCAGGGGTGAGTTGGAAGCTAGGTATGGCTGTGAAGGCACTTCAATCAGCACCAGTGTTTGTACTCATCACAGGAACTGCTCTTATATGCTGCTGTAACTGAGCAAAGCACTTATGCAAATGAAGAAAACCGCACTATGTCTCAAAGTCCCCTAATGGCCAAGTGTTCTTTAGCAATCAGTAGCTACCAAGATGGAGAGCGATAAGCCATTACATAGTCAACTAGCAACTTTTAGAAGGTAATTCTTCTGCTTGCTCTTAATCACCCTATATGCCACTTGCATATAGCTATACTCCTGACTGCTTGCGTCATCTCTTTAATCCACTGCCTCTCTCCCAGTTTTGAGCCTTGGCTTGGTCTGATCTTAAGATTCTTGATAAAAACCTTCTCTCAACTTCTGCATTCGCCTGGCCCAGACCTTATCACGAGTGTGCACTTCCAACTTACAGCACACAGTAAATACTACTAGTGTATGTACATATTGATTATGTAATAGAATCCAGGTATTAACTCCTTCCCATCAAAGAAGAAATTTCTTAACTATCAAGGCCAGCAACGCGTCGTACAAAGGAATTATGGTGCAATGTACCACTATGTGTAAGATTCTTGGAAAAATTAAGAAATGAAATTCCTGGATTCATGTCAGGATCAGCACTTCCAGGCATTCTTGGGAACTAGGCTCATCATTCAATGTCTGAGTCTGGTGAGACAAAGCATGCCGTAGAGCTTGTACTAAAAATTCACCAGATTATTGCAAGGCTGTTATCCACATAAAGTAAATCCTGTAAGGGAGAGGCTTCTCTACATCATGCATCAGTTGCCTGAGCTGCACAGAGAGTGAAGGCTAGCACAAACCATGCTTGCACTTCTCATGCCTGTGCATCTCTTGTCAGTCTGAGCTATGAATGCCTGTATGTCCCATCAGCCCTTTCAGCAGATGACGTCCGGGCTCTTTTAGGAAGGCCTTTGGATATGTTGTCTACCTGAGATTGCTTTTGTGACATTTCCAATAGGGAAAATTGAGTGCCAAGCCTACCACAGTGCATTCAGAATGAGCTTGTGTATCTTATGCCATTAGATAAAGCTTTTTCTAGAATATCTTGGTATCACATTAGCCATCACCTGTGTGAAAACTTAGTAGACAAAGCTATTGCTGTTGCATGAACCACCATTTCCCTGTGTCCCTTTGAGAGCTGTGTACAGCTGATGGCCTCTAAGAGCCATCAATGTCAAAAGGCACATTAAACTTAACCCTACTTAATAGATCTCAGAAGAATCATATGTTTTACATTATGTAGTAGAAAAAGTAAAGTCTTATATGAACAATTTTACTAAGTTTTTTCCCCTCTCATTCTTTTACACTTTTTATCCTGATAATCATTTCATCCACTGTGAAGCAAAAAAAAAAAAAGTTCAAACATTTGTCTGTTCATAATAACACACACCTAAATAGGATTTTTTTTATGTGTGTAATTCATTTTAAAGAGCTGCACAATGAAAATAAAGCTTTCAGATAGGTTTACATAGACTATTACTCTACTGAAAGCATAATGTCAAAGAAACAATTTCCAATTTCACTTTTTCTGTGCTATGCAGCAATTTTCCACATTTAGTTTTATAGAATCACAGAATCATAGAATAATTAGGATTGGAAAGGATCTTAAGATCATCCAGTTCCAACACCCCTGCCATGGGCAGCAACACCTCACATTCAACCATGACACCCAAGGCTATGTCCAACCTGGCCTTGAACACCACCAGTGATGGAGCACTCACAGCTTCCCTGGGCAACTTATTCCAGTGCCTCACCACCCTTACAGTAAAGAATTTCTTCCTCAGATCCAATTTAAACTTCCCCTGTTTAAGTTTGA
>JASSUY010019669.1:0-13162 GCA_032466535.1 Forpus xanthops
CTGCCAGGGATGGGGCAGCCACAGCTTCTCTGGGCACCCTGTGCCAGTGCCTCAGCACCCTCACAGGGAACAGCTTCCTCCTTATCTCCAACCTGAACTTCCCCTGTTTCAGTTTGAACCCATCACCCCTTGTTCCGTCGCTGCAGTCCCTGATGAAGAGTCCCTCTCCAGCATCTTTGTAGCTCCCTTCAGACACTGGAAGCTGCTCTGAGGTCTCCATGCAGCTTCTGTTCTCCAGGCTGAGCATCCCTGATGTTCTCAGCCTATCACTGTACATTGTAAACCCTTATTTTAGGGGTTGTTCCTTCACCATTGCCCCCTCCCAACTCCAGAGCTTGCATAGGGTCCACTCAGTGAAGCACTCAAGACCTTCGAGCAAGCAGGACCACATTAGTGCACACCAGAAGCCTGTATCACGTTTCTATGACCCTTTGAAGGGTGGAAATCACCCAATTGGTGCCCAATGCAACTGGAAACGATGGAGCTCAGAAATTCTGGCATTTTAAGTCCAAAAGTGCCTGTTTTTACTGCAGTCTAGCAGGGAAACTGCTCTGCTCTAACGCCAACCCATGGCTTTGGGGCTATTATCTCTTCTAAACGTGAATACCCATGAGCAAACAAAGGCATGTGGCTGAAGGGAAAAGAGTCCCACCCAAGGAAGGAAGGCAGTCCTCTTTTTACACTAAAAGGGATTCTAAATTCAGCTTTAGGAAAGGTCAGTTCCTATGCAAGCACCAATGTGAAGCATCCGTGCCCACAGGAAGGGTCATGGCTTGGGACATTGCTGACAAGGGGCTGGTTGGGCCTTAGGGAGACCTCAGCAGAATGAGACAGCAGTGGAGACCTTGCAGTGAGCAGAAGTCTTGTATTGATTCACAAACGAAACGCTGTTTAAGTGTGAGCTGTACCAGAAAGCTTCATTGGGAAGAGTTGGGACTTCCCATTCCAAGGACACAGCATTGGGAAAGGCAAGAACCAACCGCAGCTCCGTATCACTTCACCCAAGATCTCTTTTGATCCATAAGGTGACAAAAGTGTATCTCAGGGAGCTCATGTGGCCTTGGAAACCAGTGAAGGACTTCACAAGGAAAACAGCATCATGGGAGCTCTGCTCCGCAGAAACCATTCCAAGCTCTTCTCCTCTTAGATTTTACTATGGAATTATTTGCCCAGAGAAGCTGTGGCTGCCCCATCCCTCGTAGTGTCCAAGACCAGGCTGGACACAGGGACTGGGAGCAAGCTGCTCTATGGAAGGTTCCCCTGCCCATGGCAGGGGTTGGAATTCAATGAGCTTTAAGGTCCCTTCCAACCCAAATCCTACTGTGTTTCTATGATGGTGACACCAGATTTTAGCTGAAGCAGCTCAGGCTGTGTCTGTACCTGGTTTGTAGCAGAATTTCACCTCTAAAAGGGATGCAAGACCCACCAGGAAACACATTCTACTGGTTAACACTGGGAGGATCAGGTTTGCCCATTGCTATATGCAGATATAGCTATAGGTATAGGTATAGACATAGATTAGATATGGATATGGATATGGATATAGATATAGATATAGATATATAGAGATAGAGATAGATACCTACTCACCACAGCTCTTCAAAGCCTCTCTACTCCCCCTCCTTCCCTCACCACCTGGTCAAACCAGCCTGAACCCCCCATTTGCCTGCTTTTTCCCCCCAGAAGTGCTGCTGATCCAAGTTTCTTCTCTCTCTGGGAGCCAATGGGTCACTGCAGGGTCCTGGATGCATTTTTAGTGCCAGTGGCTCCAGTGGGTCTGCCTGTGCTGGGGATGGTGGGGAGGGAGGGATAGGAAAACAGCATAGGAAAAAGTTGTGACTGTGGCTGTGTTTTGCAATCCCAGTGCTTGCTGGGTTTATCCCAGCTTGGGAATACCCCGAGGGATGTCTCTGCAAGGAAAATAAAGAGGGAGAGCACTGAGTTGTCGAAGTCAACCAGCCCCTTGTGTTTCCAGAGGGAGCACGACTTGTGGCAGGGCTCAGACACTGACAAGGCTCTGCCTGAGTTTCAAGGCAAAATCAAGCCCAAGGCGGACTCCTGCAGACCAGAAGCATCATCCACACTGTTTCCATCATGTTGTGAGTGAATGGAGGCCAAAAGAGCCCCTATGGATGAGCTCCACCGTTCTCTCACATTAGATTCAACCTCACCCAACAGGCTGGATGAGAAAGACCTTGGACATCGTTAATGCACCAAGGTTTGGAGGACCCAGAGCATGGCTTAAGTTTGGGCCAACATCACATTTATATAGCAGCAATGTGAGACATGGGAGAACATGGGCTTGAGCAAGACCCCCTTCACTACCAGCACAGGCAGGCTGAGAGCTGCACTGATTTAGCACCGTGGGTCCTGTCCCAAAGGGAGTTCTGAGGCCTCCCATGGGCTTTCATCCCACTTAGTTTTGTCCCTTCCACACCACAGACCAACCACAAGCCAAGGATATGAGAAGCCATGAGCACATACACGCATCCCACACATCTGCAACCCTTCCCAGCACGGGGCTTTGCTTATTGCCTCCAGCTCTGCAAACATTCCATTCTGGCTCCTCCTAAAATGCAGCATTATGGGGGGAGGATCCCTTTTGGTTCAGTTTTCATAGAACCAAGGAATGGTTTTGGTTGGAAGGGACCTCAAAGCTCCTCCAGCTCCAACCCCTGCCATGGGCAGGGACACCTTCCATAGAGCAGCTTGCTCCCATCCATCCTGGCCTAGAGCACTGCCAGGGATGGGGCAGGCACTAAGGTTTTGCTGGTTTATGTCAATGACTCTCATTGTGTTTGCAGTAGTCCCTATACCAGCAGTTCAGGATGTTTTACTTCCATGGGAGAAGGATTCAAAGCTCAAGGTTTGAGCTCCTTTAGGGCACACAGACCATTCCCTTCCCAGATCAAGGGTATCTTCAAGGGTGGGACCCTTCTTCCCATCATTCCCATATAAATCCTTGGAAAGGAGCAAGCAGATCTCCTCTGTTCCATAAGCATCCCCTTCCTCTCCAGCAGCAGAGGCTGGAGGCAGCTCATCACATGGATGAGATGTTGTCCTTAGGCACCCCGGTACAACCCAAACCCACACTCTCAAAAACCACATTCCAAGCCTTTTCCCCCCCCTGTGCCAAGCTCCAAGTGTCTTTCCTCCTCTTTCTCATGTTCACAGAGGGATGGGGAGGAAGGCAAAATGTTGAAGAGCCCAACCAGGAGACATCTGCAACATCCCACTTCAGCTTGGAAGGAGAAGGAATGAGGGGGCTGAAATCAGGCACTGGATCTTTCCATAACAAAATGCCCTCATTGCCAAGAGGAATTGTTTCCACTCTGCAGCTACTGTGAGGTTGATGACAGGAAAGCTAATTATATCAACATCCTGTTTAGCCGGCAGCATGGAACAAGAGCCCGGATACACTTGGGCATGCTCGGATCTGCTGGCATGGAATTCAAACCATTCCCTCTGGTGGCATGGAATTAAAACCTCAGCCGTGTGTCCGGGTCATCTTCCTCTGCAGGCGATGTGCTCCCTGCTCCCACTGCCTCAAAGCTCTGCTGCTTTGCCCAAGGAATGATCCTGGAAAGCAGGGTCATGCAGTGGTTTCCCTATGTAATTCCTGTAGAGATTAGCTCGCAGAGATGGAAAACTCTTACCTTGTTCTTGTTGGAGCATTGTTTAAGTCCCTGTGAGTTCCTTCTACCACACAATGCCCAGCCCAAAGCCTGGGAAGGAGCTTTCCATGGGAACACCATGACCAAGCCATACTGTGCAGGAGAAGCAAACACTTTGCCTCAGTTTCCCTCCTTCTCAGAGCTGTATCCAACAAACCAATGTCCGTTTCCCATCCCTTCCTTGCTCCACACTTTGCATCTCAGGCTGTGGGCAGCTGGGAACACTGGCAGGGTCCTCTCCACATGCGGGTTTGCACTCCCATCAACTGCTCATCGACTCTGTTCCACATTTCCCATCACTTCTCCTCCTTACCCTCAAACAGCAAAGGATAACACGGGAACAGCGGGGCTGGAGGAAGGAGCCCTCTCCATCTCCCTCCACTCCTCTGGCACGTTGCACCTAAAGACCTGGAGGTTGCTATGGGTCATGGAAAGCACCCACTGACAGCAGAGCGAGTGCCGTTCTGATGGCTTCCCCCATTCAATGTAGAATCATAGGATTCCAGGCTGGTTTGGGTTGGAAAGGACCTTGAGCTCATCCAGCTCCAACCCCCTGCCATGGAAAGGGACACCTTGCTCTAAACCATGCCTCCGAGCACCTCAGAGCACCCCTTGAACACCAACCCATATAGACGGACCTGGGAAAGCATCCCAGAGCAGAACGTATCCCATTATACTGTCCCAGATGCTGTATCGTGAACCAGATGGCAAAAGCAGCTTCTCTCATCCTCTCGTGGCCAACAGAGCCAGTGGTGTGGAGAAAGATCACAAGGGCATCAATTCCTGAGGTAGGGATGCAGCTGACAGGGATGTGGCACTGGGATGTGGTCCAAGGGAAGTGTCCAGACCTGCCTGCAGGTATCACAATGTGTCAGCTCGTTTCTACCTGAGTAATAAAAATGAACAGCATAGCATAGCATGGAATGGGATGGGACTGGAGGGGAGAGGAAAGGAAAAAGGATAGGATAGGATAGGATAGGATAGGATAGGATAGGATAGGATAGGATAGGATAGGATAAGATAGGGTATGACAGGATAGGATAGGATAAGATGGGATAGAATAGGATAGGATAGAATAGGATAGAATAGGATGGGATAGAATAGGGTAGGATAGGGATAGGACGGGATGGGATAGGACAGGATAGGATAGGGTAGGATAGGGATAGGATAGGATAGAGTAGGGTAGGATAGGATAGGAGTGGATAAGATAGGATAGGACAGGATAGGATAGGATAGGGTAGGGTAGGATAGGATACGGATAGGAAGGGATGGGATATGGATAGGAAGGGATGGGATAGGATAGGGTAGGATAGGATAGGGATAGGGTGGAATGGGATAGGATAGGATGGGATAGGATAGGATAGGATGGGACAGGATATTATGGGATAGGATAGGAAAGGGCAGGATAAGGATAGGATAGGATAGGATAGGATAGGATAGGATAGGATAGGATAGGATAGGATGGGATGGGATGGGATGGGATGGGATGGGATGGGACGGGACCGGACGGGACGGGACGGGACAGGATGGGATGGGATGGGATAGGATAGGATAGGATGGGATAAGTTGGATAGGATAGGATAGGATAGGATAGGATAGGATAGGATAGGATAGGATGGGACAGGATATGATGGGATAGGATAGGATAGGAATAGGATAGGATGGGATAGGATAGGATAGGATAGGATAGGATAGGATAGGATAGGATGGGATAGGATGGGATACGATAGGATAGGATGGGATAGGATGGGACACGATAGGATAGGATAGTATGGGATGGGATAGGATAGGATAGGAAAATGGATGAGAAGAGAGGAAAGGAGAGGAGAGGGCAGGATCGGGTAGGATAGGATAGGATAGGGTAGAGGCAGGTAGAGTAGGATAGGATGGGATGGGATGGGATGGGATGGGATGGGATGGGATGGGATGGGATAGGGTAGAGTAAGATAGCATAGGATAGGACAAAGGAACCCATGAATTAGGGAAACGGCTGTGGCCTGATGCAAGCAGGTCAGGGCGTACTCAGGTGAGCCAAATATGCCCCAGGCTCTTCACATCTGCAGAGCTAAACCAGAACCCAGCTAGGGATGGCAACAGAAGCAAAGCAGCACTTCAAGTCTGAGGCACAATCCCTGAGCTCCAGGTCTGGGACACAAACCCTGAGCTCCAGGTCTGGGACACAGTCCCTGAGCTCCAGGCATGGGGCACAGTCCCCTGCCTACCCCAGTCTGTTTCCAGTGCAGGAGGTTGTGTTTATTTGCTTTGTGCGACTCAGCCCCAAAGTCCCTTTTGCTTTCCTACTGTAGACAAAGCTCAGGCTCTGCACAGCTGCCTGCACGACCCAGTGCAGAGCGTGAGCCCCATGGGATAGAGAGCATAGGGTCAACCAGAAGTGCCACCCAAGATGCCCTGTAACAGAGGAGCACATCTCAGCCTTGACCTTGTGCTTCAAAGCAAGGAAGCTGCAAACAGAGGATCTGGGATTCATGGAATGGTTTGTGTTGGAAGGGGCCTTAAATCCCATCCAGCTCCAACCCCTGCCATGGACAGGGACACCTTCCATAGAGCACCTTGCTCCAAGCCCGTGTGTCCAACCTGGCCTTCAACACTGCCAGGGATGGGACAGTCACAGCTTCTCTGTGCACCCTGTGCCAGCACTCAGCACCCTCACAGGGAACAGCTTCTGCCTAAGAGCTCATCTCAGTGTCCCCTCTGGCAGCTTAAAGCCATTCCCCTTGTCCTGTCCCTACAGACCCTTGGCCAAAGCCCCTCTCCTGTAGCTCCTTTGGGTATTGGATATGAATTTGCTCACATCTGCCTTAAAGTCAATATTGGCAGCAATGGTGGCTTCTTCTCCCAGCTGAAATCAACCTGTTTATGTGTTAGGGGTCAGTGCCAGCAAAGGGAGATCCTGTCTCATAAATGTGTTTAAATGTGTTGGATGAGTGGATCCATCCCTCGGGAACAGCAAGCTGAGTGCCCACATTGAGACTTTCTATATATACCTGAGGTGCAACCGCACAGCTGAGCAGTCCCAGCACAGGCAACAAAGTGTGGTTATAGAGAAAAGGAGGAGGTAAAATGAAGAACCTGATGCTCTAGTGGGGGTCACAAGCCCTGTACTTACACTAGCATGGCACTACAGTCCCATCTTCCCACTAATGGGGATGGATTAGGGCACCAGGCTGAATTGTGTTGAGATCCAGCTGTGTAGGACTGGGATATCCCTCCTGCCTCCAGCTGCTGTTCCAGAAGAGCCCAATTCAATTGGATATCCTTTGCTAACCCTACCAACCCCACAGGGATGTTTTGCCCAAGAGCCCAGTGTGCTTTACTGCTGCTTTCCCTGGGACTGAAGAGGAATGTCAGGAAGCCATAAAGAGCTCCAGGGCTGCTCCTTCAGCCCTTTTCCCTCATGGAGCACTGCGGGAAGGAGCAGCCTCCCTGTGCCAGGAGGAGGTTGCAATGGGCTCATGGCCAACAGAGGTGAGTTCAGTGCCAGCCAAGGACCAGATCTGCTCAAGGACAGCACCGTGTCCTTGGTAAGCACTGCTAGTACAGGGAGTGCAAGGACTTTCCCTCTCTCTGGATTCAGGGCCCCTCTGATGCATAAGGAACCAAAGAGCTGGAAGTTTCCCTTCCTGCCCAATAGGGGCAAATCCTGGGAATCATCTCCTTAATCTCATTCTTGCAAGATGCTGAGCTACTTTAGCTGAAATTTTCCAGTAGCATTCCAGCCTGGAGAAAGAGCAGAGTGTGACAGAGTGAGCAGTGTCTGGAGACAAAGTCCTATCGTAATAGGAGACAAGGAGAGTGGAAATGAGGGATCCCAGCTCTCACTTTATATAGGCAGCACCTCACCAGCCACTGAAATGGAGCTGCCTTGGGGTACCAGGAAGGAGTGAGTTATTTAGGGATGGATGGATGGATGGATGGGTGGATGGATGATGGATGGGTGGATGGATGGATGGATGGATGGATGGGTGAATGGTCAATGGATGGACGGATGGATGGAGGATGGATGATGAATGGATGGATGGATGGATGGATGGATGGATGGATGGATGGGTGAATGATGGATGGGTGGGTGGATGGATGGAGGATGGATGATGAATGGATGGACGGATGGATGGATGGATGGAGATGAGCTCTTAGGCAGAAGCTGTTCCCTGTGAGGGTGCTGAGGCGCTGGCACAGGGTGCCCAGAGAAGCTGTGGCTGCCCCATCCCTGCAGTGTTGAAGGCCAGGTTGGACACAGGAGCTTGGAGCAAGCTGCTCTATGGAAGGTGTCCCTGTCCATGGCAGGGGGTGGAACTCGATGAGCTTTAATCTCCCTTCCAACCCCAACCAGGCTGGGATTCTATGGATGGAAGGAAGTGGTTAAAACCCAGAGAAGCCCATTCCCCACTCAGGACAAAGGGCAGGGGACCCATCGCATCCTCAGATAAAGCCCTGTGAGCACAACCACTGTCACACTTCAGGCTTCCCTTTACAGCTCCCCACGGCCCATGGTGCTGGCATCATCAGTTGTCATTTCCCGGAGAGAAGAGGTGTAGATGCAAACTAACACTTGTTTTCCATCAATATCTATAGGAGCACTTGGTCTCATCCAGACCATGAGCAGCTCCCAGACTGCCCAGAGGCGATGCTCCCTCTGAGCTGCACGTAGAACCACAGGGATATCACACACAGCCTTTCCATGCTTGGACCACGGAGGACGGAATCTTTAGTGAAAGATGGGTCTCTTCCTGAAATAAGGATGCTTTGGGATCTAACAAGGGGACAATGCTACCAAATGAATCCGGCAGAGCTCTGCATGGGTGGATGGCTCGAAAGGCTCTGGGCTTGCTCACACCAGAGCTGTGAGATCTGCAGCAGGAGGCTGTAATCCAGCCACAGGCAGCTGGAGGGTAGCAGATTCCCATCAAAACCACAGCGCATCGGAACTGCAGACACAGCAAAAGCTGTGAACGAGACCCAGATCTGCTTTGGCCAAGAATAATTACATCCCATTTGGGATCAGCAGGGCAGACAGCAGCACGTTAGGACCTCAGGAATTCCTGGGCTGTTAAAGTATCTCATTTGGGTTTTTCTGTCTGCTTTCTTGCATTTAAAACCATAGAACAGTTCGGGTTGGAAAGGACCTTAAGACCATTCAGTTCCAACCCCCCCGCCATGGACAGGGACACCTCACACTGAACCATGCCACCCAAGGCTATATCCAACCCGGCCTTGAACACCACCAGTGATGGAGCATTCACAACTTCCCTGGGCAACACATTCCAGTGCCTCACCACCCTTACAGGAAAGAGCTTCTTCATTATATCTAATCTAAACTTCCCCTGTTTAAGTCTGAACCCATTACCCTTTGTCCTCTCACTACAGTCCCTAACGAAGAGTCCCTCCTCAGCATCCCTATAGGCCCCCTTCAGACACTGGAAGGCAGCATGAAGAGTTATTCAAGCACTCACACAAGTCAGGGCAGTAACAAAAAGCACCAGAGGTCTCAGCCAACATCCAACACTGTCTGCATCCCTGGTGTATTGCTCTTCATTCGTCGCTATATTCATTTCCCTGTGACTTGGTTTTCTTCTTTCAGTTCCTGACCAGGACTGCTTTGTGCAACAGAGAGAACCCCATTCCTGGTGTGAAGATCAAGGATTTCTCCATGTTTTCAAGCCATGCTTCAGGTTTGCACCAAACTTTAACAATCAGATGGGATTTGAAACCTTTGCACCCCTGGTCAAGGGAGTGATAAAGAATCAAGGAGTAGAACCATAGAATCATAGGATCATAGAATAGTTAGGGTTGGAAAGGACCTTAAGATCATCTAGTTCCAACCCCCCTGCTCTGTTGGATGGGATCTTCAATGCCCTGCTAGTTCAACCCCCTGCAATGAGCAGGGACATATCTAACGACATCAGGTTGCCCAAACCACATCCATCCTGGCCTGGAATGTCTCCAGAGATGGAGCATTCACCCCCTCCCCAGGCAAGAAGTGGGGTCAGCATCCCAAAAGGCACATTTAAAGTATATCCAGAAACACTTCCCATAATGGAGCCAGAAGATGCAACCATAGCTCAGGGCATGATCATTGCCTGCAGGGAGGACTTGTCAGGGTCAGTCCTTCATCCCTTCTACCCCCATTCCTGTATCCATCTCCATCACTGTATGAGCACAAGGGATGTCTGTGTGCCTGGGACAGCTGCATCCATTGCTGCAGGAAATCCTGTGGAGAGCAGGGATCATGTCTGGGAGAGGAAGGAAGGCCGGGAAGCGGCACTTGCAGAATTCAAAGCAAATATCCTGTGCCAGCCACATCACAGGCTCTGTGACACTCGTGTCCCTACCAGGGTTTGATGGGATCTGGATCGGGGCCCAGCCACGTTTTGGGTCCTGTTATAAGCCCATGGAGGAGCTTGGTGTCTGCTGCAGTCTGGACAGGAGGACTTGTATATAGAAACACACAGTCCGAGCATGGTTTGTGTTGAAGGAACCTTAAAGCTCCTCCAGCTCCAACCCCTGCCATGGGCAGGGACACCTTCCATAGAGCACCTTGCTCCAAGGCCCTGTGTCCAACCTGGCCTTGAGCACTGCAGGGATGGGGCAGCCACAGCTTCTCTGGGCACCCTGTGCCAGCACCTCAGCACCTTCACAGAGAACAACTTCTACCTTATCCTTCCAGCTTGAACTTCCCCTATTTCACTTTGAACCCATCACCCCTTGTCATCTCACTACATGGACCAGCTCACAGTGAAGAATGGGTTTGGATCTCTCTCCAGAAGCTGTGCAGATGATGGGGTAAACACACTAAGAGCTCATCAGGGCAGTGCTGTTGTCTCCACACTTAGCAAGTCATGTACCAGCCCCATTTGCCCTATTGACCAGGGCAAAGCATCCATCCCTGAGCAAAGCAGTTTTAAAGACAAGGCTCTAAACCCAGGTTTTAGTGGACACCGAGCCCTTTTCAGGCAAGGAAAGGTCTCTGACCTCAGTTGTTGGTGGAGGAAGGGGAAAGGAGAGCATCCATAGGTGTCCTCTCAACCCTATGCTCCCCATAGCCCTTCGCGGTGCCTGCAGCCCTGGAGACGTCTCAGCTCCATCAGCACCGCTGTACTTCTGCCTGCAGCCGCTAGAGGGCGCAGTGTCCAGGCCACCGCCGCCCGCCGGGAATCGCCGGGATCCGGCTTTGGAAATGGGCTCGGTGGGGATCCCACCGGTCACGAGCATCCCGCATCACTCAAACCTCTGTCACAGGGGAGCATCCCGAGCAAAGGCAGCCCCTTTGGAGACCGGTGATGCGGATTGAACGGGGATCTCCCCTCCGGACACGGGTGGCGTGGGTCCCCTTACATGGTCTATATGAGGTCCTATATGATCTCGATATATGATGAACTATAGAAGGTCTATAAGAGACCCAGCAGTGCTGATCCATACTGCTCCTGTGACCACCTTTCTATGGAGGGGGATAACCTCTTCCTCAGGATCAGCAGCTCCATCCACCCCTTCTGCACCACACTGGAGGCCCCTGTCATGGCCACAGAGAGGAAGGCAGGGATCAAAGAGCTGGAATTTGGAGGATCTATTTCCATCCCTGCCCTTGATGCAGCCACAGACACCTCCAGGCTTTATGCAACCACTTGGCATCCAAGCACCAGCACTGAAGGCTTTGATTACCAGTGGGAAAATGATTCAGGGATGCTGTGGGAAGATGCTATGTGGGATACAACCTGGGAAGGGCAGGGTATCACCCTCCAGCCCCCAAAAGCACTTAGTGGCTGGTGGAGATGGACAAAGCAAAGTGTCCCTTCTACCCAAGCATCCAGATCCCTTTCCTCTCCAATGGGGATTTTCACATGGTGGCTCAGGTTTCTCCACCCATAGAGTTATAATAAGACACAGCAAGATCCGAGGCTCATCCAGCACATTCCTTGCAGAGGGAAGAGCAGGTTCTCATGAGGGATTGGGTTGGAGTTTCAGAGCTGGAGCCAAGCACAGCTGAGTCAAAGCTCCCTGCCCACATGCCAGCTGGATGGATGCACCCCGGCTTGACAGGAAAGGAGGGCATCCAGCCAAAGAGGAGGGTGAAGCATTGCTGGGTCAAGTGCTCCTCACACGTGCACAGAACAGGGCACTGGCTACGTGAATGGAGGCAGGTGCCTCCTCAGGACCAGCCTTGTCCATAGATCCTCAGTGATCCCAAAGATGCTCCGTTTAAAAGCTCCTATTATAGCATGGAAAGCCCGTGGGTGGAAGGATACGATGAGCTCCCTTGGCTCTCCCTAGGGATGGTGGGATAGATGAAGAGCATCTTCTGGAGCCCTATCCAGGTTCAGGTCCTGAGCCAGGTTACCCAATGCTGGCCTCAATAGAACACATCCCAAGCTTTCAGGGTCAAGCCTTGGGACAACCTAATGTGGAGCTGCAGGTCTCCCAGGCCTGCTCTGCAGAGGTAATGACCCCATTCAGCTCAAGCCAAAGCTCTGATCTCCGGCTGCAATACGTTTTCCAGAGCCTCCTGCTCTCTCCTCTCCGTTTCCCATGGGAGCTGCTGATCGTTTCCCTCTGTTCCCAAGGGTAACATTAAAGACCATCACCCAGCGCCCTGATAAGAACAGCAGCAGGAAGCCGGGTGTCTCTGAGGAGAACAGGTCACCCAATGGGCCGTGCCTCAGTTTCCCCAGCCATCAGCAAGGGATTAGTTCACTTCCAGGATGTCATAAACATCTCAGGGGCAGGACCGAGCATCACAGAGGCAACAGCTTCTCTGGAAGGGGGATCTGGTGAATTGCCTTCCCAAACAGCCCAGTGACAGGCAGGGGCACCATGGGGGTGAGTGAGCAGTGTGATGGGGCTCCCTATGGCTGGGAATTACTCCAGTTGCTGGGCTCTGGTTCTTCCAGCCTAGAGAGTAAATACAGAGAGGGCTCATGGGGGGAATTCCAGTGCCATTCCTGCCCCGTAGACCTCATGTCAGGATGGGAGGAGAGGTGAAGGCCTTTCCTGGTGTGACTTTCATGTTGTGAAGGTGTTTCTGGGTTGGGATTTCTCCTTCTGGATTTCACAGCAGAGGGAAGAAATCCGCCTTAATATCTCCCCCATCTCCCTATCTATGAAGCCCCAAACTCATCCAAGAGAAAAGAAATCCCCTTAAGGGTTTTCATCCACATTTTACACTGGGGAAACTGAGGCACAGGGATGCATTTGGCCACAGGACTCCCATTTGTTGTTACCTGTGAGCATTGGAGGTCATAACAGCTTCCAGGTCCGAAGGGGGCTACAAGGATGCTGGAGAGGGACTCTTCATCAGGGGCTGTAGGGACAGCACAAGGGGTGATGGCTTCAAAATGAAACAGAGGAAGTTCAAATTGAATGTAATGAAGAAGTTGTTCCCTGTGAGGGTGCTGAGGTGCTGGCACAGGGTGTCCAGAGAAGCTGTGGCTGCCCCATCCCTGCAGTGCTCAAGGCCAGGTTGGACACAGGGGCTT